>APFE031191988.1:191898-233662 GCA_000404065.3 Pinus taeda | reverse complement strand
CCTGGAGGGGAAAGATCTCCAAATGCATATCGAGATGGGTGACAATAAGAAGTATAGTGCTACTTGATTGGGCATGGTTACTTTTCAGAGGGATCATGGGGCTCCACTCACCTTGAAGAATGTTATGTGTGTTCCTTGGATGAAGAATAACTTGGTATCCATTACCATGCTTGAGGATAGAGGCTATGATGTGATCTTCTTGAAAGGAAAGGTGCTCCTTTGAAACATAGCCATTGGTCAAGTAAAGAAGATAGGGATTCGGGTGAAGAATCTCTATCAGTTGGAGCTAGAGGAGTGTACTGATTTGAGCAAAAAATATTAAAGGCTGCAGAACCGAGACGTTGGCAATTTTTCACATAGGTGATTGGGCCACCTACATCATGGAGCTTTGAAGATATTATAGCAGATATCTACCAGTATTCCCAAAGGTACACTTGAGCAATTTGACACATGCAAGGGGTGTACTTTGGGAAAATATAGCAAGCCTTCCTTCCGTGACAAGATAATTGAGTAGAGGCTATTCTAGAGCGAGTCCATTCAGATGTGTGTGGACCCTCCTCAACAGCATCCACAACCAAACACATGTATTATGTTATATTTGTTGATGACTTTTCTTCAAAATATTGGATATGCTTCATGGAAAAAAAGGAAGAAACCTTCATAAAGTTTTGCAAGTTTAAAGAATTAGTGGAGAAAGAATCGGGCAAGAAGGTTAAAGATCTATTAAGTGATAACAATGGTGAGTGTGTCTCAAATGAGTTTAAGAACTTCTATGTAGCGAAAGGGAATGGGAGTTGATGGAACCCCACAACCCTCAGTAGAATCGGGTGGCCGAGAGGAAGAAAAGAAGCATAGTAGGGGCAGTGAGGGTGATGTTGCATGATCAAGGCCTACCACTACACTTTTGGGTTGTGGCCTGCAACACAATGGTTTATGTTCAGAACCATAACCCACAACGCATATTTGGAATGAAGACACCAGAAGAAGCTTATTTCGGTAGGAGGCCAAATGTTGATCACTTTAGGGTTTTTGGGTCATCGATATATTCCCATGTGACTAAATATGCATGGAAGAAGCTTGAGCCAAAAGATGAGTTGGGATATTTATGGGTTACACTGATACACCTCACAATTCTCAGGTGTACTTATCAACCAGTAGGATGACAGTGGTTCGCAAGGATATCAAATTCAATGAGGAGAAGGCCATGAGAGTTTCCTTTGAGAGGGATATTGAGCTACATGCAATTGAGGAGCTTTTATCTCCTATGTTTGAGGATATTTTTAGCCTCAGATTGATGTGGAGCTTCCACATGCAGAGGATCTGGGAGTGGATACATCCACCGAGACAGAGTCTTCCAAAGATGGGAGAAAGCGCACCAGAGAGGTAGATATATTGTTTTTATATGCTTGAGAGAATGTGGGAGCACCCACATCACAATGTAAATAGAGAACAGAACCTGATAGGTACACTGGATACATGGCTCTTACGAGTGGATGTGTTGTGACAGAGCCATCTTTATTTGAGGAAGAAATGCAGTAGCCGATTTGGTTTGATGCTATTGTTTTGGAGAATTTAGTGATTACAGATAAATACTAATTCCCTAGATAAGTATTTCTATCTAGAACAATAGTTTAAAGTGTTTTAGACTTTTCCTATAATAAATAGATAAGATGAGAAGATAGAAGGCCTACTTGTAGTTCCGCTTTCCTCTTGTCCCCCTTGTATCAATTTTGTCACTTCTTCCTATACTTAACCCACTTGAGAAGTACCCTCTAAACATAGCAGAAGACAAAAAATTGATCAAAGAATATGATCTATTGCATATAAGTGAAAGGAACTAGATACAATTCACTCACATAAGCATTATGAAACAATACAAACATATGGAAAAAGGTTCAAACACTTTATTAGATAGAAGAAGGAATTTCAACCATCGGTGTTTAATTCAAAGCCATTCCTCCAGCTTGGATCCCATACACAACACATCAAAAGCACGGAAAACTTGTAGCATCACAATACTTGCTTCAAAGCCAAATCTCACAGTAGCATCATCTCCTTACAATTCAATATAATCCAGCCCCTGATCACTTAGATGAGTGGTCAATTTATAGGAGGATGAAGGAGGTTTTGTCATTAATGGTGGCATTGAATGGCCTTCCATACTTAGAATTAGTTCCATGGAGGAAGGGACGAGTGGATAGGATGAACCTTAACTCATTCCTCATCCATTTTCGAGCTCATGGGAGTTGATAAGTGAGGGAAACTTCTAGATGACTCCAAAACATAAGAATATTCCCCACACCTTATGTGAATTTCACTCATTCTTACCCAACACAAGTGAAAGGAAGCCTAAGTGCACTGCAAAGCACCCTAGTAGTGGAATTAACTTCTTTGTAGCACTCCTTCATAAGGGCTTACCTGCGCTAGCCCATCTAAAGGTTATTTCTAGATGTCTTCAAGTCACGAAACTGTCTGGGAAGGAGAAATTCAAAGGGGTGACTTGTTTAAGGCATGAAGCAACTAAATTTAGGGTTTGATGAGCCCTAAAATACTGATCTAGATTTCGGGATTTGATGTGCCGAAATGGATCTGTAATAGCTTCCCCCTAAAGCATGAAGTCAAAAAAATGCTAATGTCAAATGAAATTCTTTACGATGTGATGAGGAGTTATTGAAGTGGAAGGTGACATACATAAATTACAATACATATATCATGATATTCTATTTTACATGAATTGCTAAGGGAAGGAATACCCATACTCAGCTTATAAAATTTCATTACATGTACATAGATAGTCATCTACAAATATAGACCCATGATCAGAATGACCATCAATGTAAAGCCATTGTACATATTATTTAGTACTCCTAAAATCGTAGCCCGGATGGATGAAACTAGATCTGGGTTCTTCAATCTCATTCAACTATTCGCTCAAGTACAAGTCTAACCATGTGAATATGTGATTAAAGTCGAACATGGGAAGACACCATCTGATTACCAACCAATGATGTAAGTTGTTAACATATGAGAGAGAAATCACCGATAATGATAATGATCGTCAAGGTACTGCAGTACATTCTGCATGGTGTGAATGGATGATTTTATTTCAAACACCATACAAAGTCTTTTGGTTGAAGGCCATTGATGTATTCCTATCACTAGAAGCGAGAAACCTGTTATTTATGCATGCAAGCTTCAAGCTACTGAATGGGTGTTTCTAAGTCAAATTCTTGGATAATGATCTGATGTCAACAAGAAGCAACTCGTCGCAAGAGGACCTTGATGCATCCCACATCAACGACGCAAAACGAGTGTAGTGATTTTAGATAAAGAACTTGACTGACGACACAAGGTTTAGGAATGGCGGTCATGAAAATTAAGGTTTATGGTATTCCAAAAGATGAGTTTTGACTGAATGACTTCTCTTGAACATCTCGGCGACACTAAAGTGAATTGGTAGCATTGACCCAAAAAAAAGTGATGGATGTTATGATAGACCAATGGTGTGATAACCATCAAGCTAATAACCCAACCAAGATAGTCACAATGATGGATTGAAAGTATCATGTTCAAGAGCGACCTGCTACCATAAAGTGATTTTCCCATTTTTCCCATTTTCCCCAGTCATTGCTGACTAATACCTCTTTATTTTTATCACTTTTGAGGAGGATAACATATGTTTGTTGTATAATTTCACCCTTCAGGCGAATCCATCACTATTTGATGTTTTTAACAAGTTTAATGACGAAGATAGCTCAACCCTTTTCATGTTTAGGGAGTTTAAAAGGGGAAAAAAAGAAAAATCCACAAGTTCTTTTTTGTAAATTAATCTCTCAAGCCCAAAAAGCATAAAATAATACAAGAGAGATGTCATTTCCAATTCGTTAACGAGCTGAAAAGAACAAGTTCTCAGCAATATTCTCATATTTCGAGAGTCTGAAAAAAGCTTAAAGAGGACTCCACTTTGAAGAATGAGTGGTTTCTAGGATAGCAACTGGTTCCGGTGATGTTTGGAACTTCTCAATATATGTTGGTTTATGTGAAGAGGCTGGCTAATAAGACCACTCATTGTAGCTATTCCTCAAAAAGGGTAAAACATCCAAGTGAAAGTGTATGATCGGCCAAAGGGATGGTGGTGATGGGATGAAAACAACCAAGGATCATCTGATGAAAGAGTCTGATAGACTGGAAATCATGAGGATTAAAATGGAAATGGGTTCATTTTTACACAAGCTTGAACCATAGAGAACTATGCTTGGATTCAGTTTCATGTTTACACAAGCTTGAAACAAGAAAATAATGCTTGAGATTAGTTTACATGCCCCCAACATGATGAAAGGGTGAGTCTCCTATAACCAGATGGAAGTATTTGCAGTGAAGCAGGACAGTTATCCAAACCTTTTTGGCTTTTTCCAGATGAGGACAAAGGTGAATCGGGTGATTCCCTTCACATAAACTACATTGAAACTTAACTTTACCACTAGGTGCATGCTCCCAAGCTTCATTACATTCACCTTAGTACACAACTAGTGGCTATCAGGTGGATGGAATGAAGGTTTGTTTACAAGATCAAGTGAAAGACTTGATTGGGATTTTATGATATCTAATGAAAGACTCGAATTGGAACTTCTCTCTAGAGGACCTTATTTCATTTTTTAATGAGCTTGACACAAGACAAGAAACTCTGCTCAGATTCCTTGTTTCATTCTTTAATGACCTTGACACAAGATGAGGAACTATGCTCATATCCTTGGTTTCATTTTTTAATGAGGTTGACACAAGACTAGGAACTATCCTCGTACTCCTTGTTTCATTCTTTAATGAGGTTGACATAAGACAAGGAACTATCCTCATGTTCTTTGATCACAATTCATAAGAGGTCATGAAGGAGAGATATCATTCCAATTCCCCCAGTACATGATGTACAACATCACTTAATTGATCATTAGTTGATGTAGGTATGGAACGGGTTACCACATAATTAACCCATGGCAGGGATGATACCATTGATACAAAAGGACCATTTAGGGATGATGGTTGACTGGAAGCCATATTTGGACTAGGAAATGAAAGATAGTCAATGGTGACAATTTTTCCTTCATGTGGGAAACAAATCACTTGAAAGAGTGTTGAAACAATAGCTCCCATGTGATAAACATAATCACGCCCAAGAAGTAAATTATAATCTAAAGGGCCTGGGACTACCATCACATTTAGATAAATGATTTTTCCTCCCAATGTAATAGGCAACTGAGGAAGGATCCCTAATGGTTGACTAGTTCCTCTGTTAAAAGACAATAGATTCTGGGTAACTGGCACAAGTGGCGGTGAACCGAGCACTTGCCAAGAAGCTGAGGAAAGGATACTCACAGATGCACCTTCATCTATAATAGTGCCAAATACAATCATATTACAAACCTCTACTATGATCTAGAAAGGCACATAAGAAGGAAGACAGAATCTTGCCTACTGATTCTAATCAAAGGAAGTGACAAGACTACTTGGAGGGGGTACCGTAGAAATGGGATAATTAACCCCTTGAGTTACAAGAGTGGGAGGATTTTCCTCTTGTTTTAATGGAAGAGGAGGACTGCCTCCAAGCTCATTAGAATCTGAAGAAACAAAAATAAATTGAGTGGTATCATATTCACTCTCTTCAGGAAAGGTACGATTAACTGAAGGTGAAATCATGTCAACTGTTACCTCGACCTGTTTATTTGGGTCGGGTATAGACTCATAGGATTCACTTTCAGAGAGTGTGTTTGATCGATGGTAGATTTGAGTCAGTCAATTCATCAACTAATGAAGGATTAAGGGAGAGTCTCCTGTAACCAGGACTAGAAAGTTTGTCATTCTGAATCCTCCTCTGGAAATCATGCTTCTATTGAACAAGAAGAATTAAATCCTACTCTAAACTGAAAATTACCTCCAGTATCCCCTGCAGAAGTGTATAGAGGACTCTCTCCGTTCCACTTTAGGGCCTTAAGTCAAATAAAAATCCGTGAAAAGGCAGTTCAAACAGATTTAAATCTTAATCTTATGATGACTTTTCCTCTCTTAGAAGAATGACAAATTAAATCCGCTTTGAAGAATGGATACTAGTACGTCCATCTGGGCATGGTAAGAGATGGGCTAAATGCTCTACATAGGAAAGGACAAAGAGCTTATGTTTTCTCAGCCCTGCTTGATAATCGATGGACTGTATTTTCCAAAGCCCTCATAGGTGGAATAGAAACCAGTTTATCTGATGGACCTGTACAATATGATGTATATCCTGATTTTTCTATTTCTTTAACAGACCCTCATATCCTAAAATGTTCAACCTTAGGTGCACAGGCAAAAGGTTATGAACACTTCAGATCAAAATCCAAAAATATGACCATTTTCTTCATTACTTGTGTAAGATTTTATAATACCACAATTCCTATTTTTCTGCATTCTCCTCCAGATGGTACTGTAACATTGATCCAATATGACTCTTCTTGTAACCTAGTAGCACCAGTTCCTATCTCTAGAAATGATCTTTGCCCTCCCGATGATTGGATAACCAACTAGGCAAAACCTGTAAGAAGACCTGTTGCTGCTGCTCAATCGATAATCACAGAAATTGATGATCGAGTAATCACTCGATGTCCCCGAGATCACACAGTAGAGAGTAGTAGACCTTCTATCTCTACAATTCCTACTATAGAAAATAATCAATTACATCTGGTACAGTCTCAACCTCAACAACAGATTGTAATTGATCCCGTTCTTTTTGAGTCACTTAAAAATTTGTTTACTCAGCCATTTGAAAATTCAGTTTTCAGTTCTGTTTGTGACCACCCTCATTGTTCAAAACATTCTGCCAATTTTCTTCAGATCCACCTACACCACATGGTGATTCCTCCAAAAGGATCAACATGATAAAATTTACCTCGTCATTTGACTCATCTGAAGAAAATTATAAACGTATTACATTTTTCAATCCCCAAGAAGAACTCCTTGTACATACTGTTTCTAGTTCTTCTTCCATAGGTCTTGTATATGATAAAGACTTGCCCATTCCTTCATATAGACGAAGTCCTATTGATAAAATCCCAAAGCATGTTGAAATCCCTTCCGATTTAGAGATTATAGATTTTCTAAAAATCTTCAAAGGCATTGGCCCTTATGATCCAGAAGATTCTTGGAAAAAGAAAATGTTCAATTGGGATATGTTCACTCATGAAAAAGAACATTTGTATCTACAAGAAGTCAGGCTCCTAGAAAAAACAGACAGACCTGCTCCCAACAAGTAGAATGTGAACAATTGGAAGGAATGGATGAAAGCAAACAATCAGTGGATATCATTCTATGAATGGTATTTTCCTTCTGCAAATATAATAGAAGAATCTTTGATGAAACAGTTCAGAAACCAAGCCAGGCAGAAACGAATTGAAAATTCAGAAAAAATTTGTAGAAGAAAAGATGCAAGAAAATCCTGTGGTAATTCCTCCTCCTCTAAAAGCTCCTGCTTTTGAATCAAAGATCCATAATATGATGGCTAAGCCAAATGTTTCAAGATATTTGATCGCAGTCAGACAACAAGGAGAAGAATTAGTAAGACAAATTTTCTCCCAGTTCCATGTAAATATGATCAGGTCTGGAACTCCTAATAAACACAAATGGGAACTCCTTGATGGTTCAATCTTTGAGACTGATACAGAATTCCCTCCTTGGAAGAATCTTGTTATTACAAGTCACGATGGAAAAATGTACAGAGCCCTCCCATCTCATCTAGATGAACCTTCTTTAGCAGCTAAAGACTCCATAGCTGCTACTAATTGGATAAATTTGAACCTGTCTAGTCTTGAAAAACATCTGAAAATCAGATTTGATTCTTTTGAATCTGCATGCTCTGAATTAAAGCTTATGGTTGGTAGAGTTTTGTAAAAAAAAGATTACAATATTGTATGTCTGAATGACAGTGTAAAGACTCTGGCAGAAAATGACCAAACAATTGCTCAGAGTTTAGATAAGCTCACCTTAGCGACAGAGAAGAGAATTCATGATGCAGCAACTGCTCATGGAAAGGAAATCGTCAAAGTCTCCAACAGCCTTGACATAGTAAAGAAACAAGTCTGGGAAGTATCTAAAGGGGTTGATTCCCTAAAAAAGAAACCAAATACCGATGCATACAAATCAACAACTCTTTTTTCTGGTCTGAAAACTACAGTCTCTTACTCTCTCACCTCCTCAGTAGAAAGTCTCAATAAAGCTCCTAGTTCAGTAAACTTTCCACCACCTACTTCTACCCATCCATATTCTCTATTTGCAAATCCTAGTTTCTTTAGTCCAGTCTCTAATTTAGCAAAATCCAAAGAAACTGAAGAAATTCCTAAAAACCATGATCATAGTTTCCTATTTGGGGATTCCTCTGCTTATATGGAAAAAGAAGAAGATACAAGCTTGCATAAGATTGACTCTGTTCCAGAGATTGATGAACTAGAAGCTTGCATCAATAATTTTTCTGTTCAAGATAAGGAGCAATTTGGTATCTAAACTCCAGAAGAAAGCATTGAAACTCAAGTAAATGCTACCTCCTCAAGATCACGTTGGGATACTACATGGAACCCTGCCCTAGACCGTCGAGATTTAATGAAATCAGAATATCACAAAGATTGGTCTACCAATTCCACCTATTCGTGGAATATAGATAATTGTACAGAAGCCGAAGTCATGTCTGTATTACATTCCATGCTTGTCTGTTACAGAACATACCTTGTAGATGACATTGGCCCAATAAATGCCACTAGAAGAATTATTGGAGGATTTGAAGGAACGTTGGATTCCTGGTTGAAGGCTAAAACGATCAAAGAACCAAGTCTTCTTCCCCATTGGGAACAGTCTGTGGTTCTAAATGAAGATGGTTCTACTTATATGGATCCAGTCACTCATTTTCCTGTTAACGATATGATAGGAAAACTCATCTATAGCATTACAGTGAACTTCATTGCTTTTCCACAAATCACCAATGATATTACGACTGTCACTTTGCTCGCCATGAAGCTGCACAATATGCAACATTTTGATGAATATTTTAATGAATTTCTTCACAGATTGCATACACTATCTCCCGAATTGATACTTGAGCCTAAATGGAAAGAAATCTTTGTAGCGTCCCTTCCTCAATGGGTTTCAACAACAATCGTGAATAAATTACCAGGAAAGATTGGAGACTATAAATTTGGGATTATCAGGCAAGCTGTTAAAGCCATTATTGTTGAATTATGTTCGCAGATGAAGATTGCTAGAGCAGCCACAAATCCCAGAAAGCCACATGGATACCAACAGCTCTGCAAACAATGGCATCTTGGCAATGCTGGCAATTCTGAGGGGAATAAACGTAAGGAAAAGCATTTCAGTAAGAAGAATTCCCAGAGAAAGCATGACAGAACAAGGCCCTATAAGCACACAAAAATGTTTTCTAAAGAAAAAGAAATCATTTGTTTCAACTGCAACAAAAAAAGCCACACGGCTCCAAATTGTCCAGAAAAGAAGAAAGAAAAATCAAAGAAAAAGATGCCATACAAAAATAAGAAAGGAAAAGTTAATTTCTTTGATTTACCCAGTAGCTGTGATGAACTTCTATCTTCTGGTTCAGAGATAGAAGATGAAATAAATTATGTTTATTCTGATACATCTTCTGATGAAGAATTGTGTAGGGATCCACACTACATAGAATGCAGAGATTGTGATTGTAGTGATCCAGACATTTGCAACTGCAATGCAGTCAGAATGATGAAAATAGACGATGATGAGGTGAGCAGGAATATATTCATGCAGATGATGGCAGTCACAGATCTCCACATCAAGGAGATGTATAAATCCTTATTGACAGATCACCTCACTAAGACATCTTCCAGTTCAAAGAAGTCTCCTAACAAATGGTATGTGCCCCCTGCATCCTTATTCTCAGTAGAAGCTTTGACATGACAATTTAGAAATGAAGATTTTGGTGAAGACCTACCACAAACATTGCCTGCTATTCATCAGGCTATTAAAGAATTGAGAAAGACAATAAAAGAGAATAGGAGATTATGCATAGAAAACCATAAAGAATTGAGCATAAGATTGATGAATGTGCAAGGAGCATCATCCTCACAAGACCCTGATACATTAAGAAAAGTAGAGAACTGGACATTTCATGCAAACCCAATAATGACACATACACAGTAGCATGACAGTTCAGGTGAAGAAGATGAAGAAAAAGATAGAAAAGGTTTTGGTTGCAATATCATGAACAGAGATGTCATGTATTGTGTGAAAATGAAAGTCAAGCTTGGAAACCAGTATGAATATTGGAAAGTTCTTATGGATACAGGTTCCAGACTGAACATTGTAAGCGACACTGTAGTAAGCATGAATCACCGGAGACCAACTGCCTGCCCCATGGTTACTACACCAAGTGGAGAAATCGTCACCAGATATGAAGTAGAGGTAGATGTATTCTTGACTGACAAAATTGGTGTTCATCTAGTCTGCCCGATAGTTCCAGAGATGGATTGTGCCACGTACCTTGGCACTCCTTTTTTCCAGAATTTTGAGAAACATGGAGCTAATTTTGACAATAGCAGTCAAAGGTATGGCTATTTTGTCAGCTTAGAAGACAGAGAAATTTCCTTTCCTTTCATAAACTCTAATTCACCTAATAGATTGAAAAGGATTGAAAGAATGCAAAATCTATTAGCCAAAATGGAAATAAAGAAAGAAATTTTGAAAACAGAAGAACATTTGGATAATGGGAAATTTGCCACAGAAATAGCAAGCCTCACTGCTAAGTTTAAAGAATGTTGCTCAGATGATCCAAATGCCTTTTGGCATATCAAGAAGCAAGAAGTAAAACTTGCACTCAAAAACGATTTCAGTGGAAAACTGAGAAGATCTAAAGCAGTGGCGATGAATGAAGAACAGATGAAAATGTGCAGAGCAAAAATCAAAGACCTCTTACAGAAAGGACTCATCAGAAAAAGTAAGAGCCCGATAGCATGCTTTGCATTCTATGTTAACAAACACGCTGAGATTACCAAGGGAAAACCAAGGTTAGTGGATATTCTGGATTATGATGCCTATCCTTTGCCCAAACCTTCTATCATACTTTCTCAAATTTCTAGATCAAAGATTTTCTCCAAATTCGACTTAAAATCTGGATTTTGGCAAGTAGGAATCAAAGAAGAAGATAAGTGGAAAATGGCATTTTCAATACCTGAAGGACACTATGAGTGGAATATCATGCCATTCGGCCTGATTAATGCCCCTTCAGCTTTTCAAAGGATAATGGATGAAACTTTTGAAGGAATGGAGGAATTCCTAAAAAAATATATTGATGACTTACTAATCCATTCTGATAATATTACTGATCATATTAAACATCTGAAGATTTTCTTACGCAGAGTCAAAGAAATGGGAATAGTTTTATCAGAATCCAAAATGAAGTTGTTCAGACCCATGATCGACTTTTTAGGATTCAACATACAATATGGCTCCTATACTGTAATTCAAAGAAGTTTGAATTTTGTTGATCATTTTCCTGATGAGATCAAAGATAGAACTCAAATGCACAGATTATTAGGAAGTCTGAATTACATCTCAAAGTTCCTAAAACATTGTGCACAAGAAAGAAAGCTGCTAAACAAACGAATTCAAAAGAGCACGATTCCATGGAATGATGAATGTACAAAGGCCATCAGAACAATAAAGGAGAAAGTAAGAAATATCCAGCCACTTTCCCATTTCAGAAAAGAATGGGAAAAAATCATTACAGATGCAATCCATGAAGGATGGGGAGTAGTTTTGTGCCAAAAGAATCCCAACATTAAGAATGAAGTTGAAGTCTGTCAATATGCTTCTGGTCTTTGGGCTAAAAATCAGTTAAATTGGTCAAGCTTAAAAAAGGAACTCAGAGCAGTTTGCCTGGGAATAGCAAAATTCAGAGATTTGTCATCTACACAAGGTTTACAGTAAGAACAGACTGCCAAGCACTAAAATTAGCCATTCATAAGTGTGACTTTGAAGACGCCACTATTGTAAGATGGATTATGCAGCTCAGTCAGTATAATTTTGATATTGAATTTGTTAAGGGAGACAAGAATAGTTTTGCAGACATGCTAAGTAGGGAATTCTTGTCTGAACATTCAATAATGAGTTTAAAATGCAATTTCATCAGAAGAAATGAAGAAATAGTAGAAATTGAAACTTTTTCTGGTTGGATATCCTATAGTCTGAACGAAACTCTTTTAGATCATGATGAAGATTGGCGACCAATCAAAGAAGTCAGATATAGGACGGGTATTGATTTCCTTTGGACAGACCCCCATCAGGATGAAGCAAATAATGAAGCCCTTGAAGCTTTAGATTATTTAAGGCAGATTGGGAGTATTTCTTATAGGATTGAAAGAGATCATGAAGATGATAACAGGATCACTAGCTGCCATATAACCTTCAGAAGATTTGACAACCATTTGCACAGAGAAAATTATGATCCTGACCGACAACAGGAAGCATTTTATGCAGCAATGAATCTAGAGAATTTTTCCACTAACATGTTTTATTCCTTGTAGTTTTCTTTTCTGTTTGAAGATACGCCTATTGAAGATATGGAAGAAGATGACCCAGTCCCAGATTGGTTCATGGATTGGTGGAAACGATACGGGCTATCCCCATTAGTCATGAACCCATACTCATTGACCATGCTAAAGATACCAAATTTTAGTACCCCCAGCATGCTGAGGACCCATGTGTTGTATAAAACGATAAAAGATTTAGTAGATCTAAGCAGTACAGATTTTCTGAATGGAGTCAGAAGATGTGGTCATGTAAGATGGTTTGTAATGAATCATTACAAATGCAGAAAAATTCTCCCCAGTACCAATTACGAAGAATTTCACCAACAGATTGATCGAGAATTGAATCCATTCATGAACCTGAACTGTTTGGATTTGCCAGACCCACATGATGATGCAACTTGAGAATCTGAAAAAGAAGTATGGGTACAATACTATTCAAATTATTTGATTGAAAGGTGGAATGACCAATATTACACCTATCCTCAGATTGATTACTATACTTTTGAGTGATGTCTTTCCAACTGACTATGATGTTGGACGAGCTTTCGTGGATTCCCTCATACTGGAAATCTCCACTTTGTAATATTTGTACAAATATCTATCTTATCTTTAAGTCTTATTGAGCTTTTGTGGATTCCCTCATAGTGGAAATCTCCACTCTGTAATCCCAATAAGTGTCCTAGATTTGGTCCCCACATGCCTCTGGCTATCCGTAAAAGGCGAAGGGACGAGATAACATGGGAAAGTTTTCTCATGCCCGAATCTAGCTTTAACTTTAAACTTAGCCAGTACAGCATCTTGGCTTTTGAGTCATCAGTTTGTAATCATAGAGCTAACGGATGTTTGATCCCTCCATGGGCTATAAAAGAAGGAGGCCTTGGAGTAAGACTCATTCGTTGGAGTCTATTCTAGAGTTTTAGTTGAGAATTCTCCAGCTCTACATCTGCGGACTATTTGTCTAAACTGCTTGCAACACGAGAAACACTCAAGTTATTAGGAGATTTGAGAAGCCTGCGCATCATTTCTTGACACCGGTGTGAACCTAAAGTGGTCGAATCTATTAGAGAGTCAGTTCGTATTAATCTTTTAGACTCAGTCTGCTTGTTGGCCAGGTAGCCTGTAGATCTGTTATGCATTTGCTAACTTATATCTACTAAATTCCACAGCAGTCCATCTAAGGAAGAAGATTCTTATCTGTAACCTGTGTTCGCATATGTAACTTGTGCATACATCTCATAATAAAATATCTGAGTTTCTCCACTCTAACTTGGAATATCTTTTCTTTACTCCGCATAATGATATATGTGAAAGGTCCCGTATAATGGTATTAGAGCCAAGTCTTTGTTTGAGTGGATGTTGTCTGTGAGATATTGTCTCAGTGGATCGTGAATTTGTTGAGGCCGGGAATAGCATTTGTAGCCCGTGGTTGCTGCAGTTGGCTGAAGACGTATGGCGTATAATTCGAGTCGAGGAAGCCACAATTTCTCCTATAACAGAAAGCCGCAAAACTTCTTGATCTCCATCAGCAAGATTTTCTGGGTATTCTCCTTAATTATCTTCTCTCTTTTCTCGAATGGATGCTCCTTCTAGCTCCAAAGGCATGTTTGGATCAAAGCATTTTAAAGATGTTCAGAATGAAGATGAATTAAAATAAGGACTAGAAAGTTTATGTCATTCTGAATCCTCCTCTAGAAATCATGCTTCTATTGAACAAGAAGAATTAAATCCTACTCTAAACTGGAAATTACCTCCAATATCCCCTGTAGAAGTGTATAGAGGACTCTCTCCATTCCACTTTAGGGCCTTAAGTCAAATAAAAATCCGTGAAAAGGTAGTTCAAACAGATTTAAATCTTAATCTTATGATGACTGTTCCTCTCTTAGAAGAACGACAAATTAAAGCTGCTTTGAAGAATGGATACCAGTACGTCCATCTGGGGATGGTAAGAGTTGGGCTAAATGATCTACATAGGAAAGGACAAAGAGCTTATGTTTTCTCAGCCCTGCTTGATAATCGATGGACTGTATTTTCCAAAGCCCTCATAGGAGGAATAGAAACCAGTTTATCTGATGGACCTATACAATATGATGTATATCCTGATTTTTTTGTTTCTTTAACAGACCCTCATATCCTGAAATGTTTAACCTTAGCTGTACAGACAAAAGGTTACGAACACTTCAGATCAAAACCCAAAAATATGACTATTTTCTTCATTACCTGTGTAAGATTTTATAATACCACAATTCCTGTTGTTCTGCATTCTCCTCCTGATGGTACTGTAACATTGATCCAATATGACTCTTCTTGTAACCCAGTAGCGCCAGTTCCTATCTCTAGAAATGAACTTTGCCCTCCTAATGATTGGATAACCAACTGGGAAAAACCTGTAAGAAGACTTGTTGCTGCTGCTCAATCGATAATCACATAAATTGATGATCGAGTAATCACTCGATTTCCCCGAGATCACATAGTAGAGAGTAGTAGACCTCCTATATCTACAATTGCTACTACAGAAAATAATCAATTACAGCCGGTACAGTCTCAACCTCAACAACAGATCGTAATTGATCCTGCTATTTTTGAGTCACTTAAAAAGTTGTTTACTCAGCCATCTGAAAATTCAATTTTCAATTCTGTTTGTGACCACCCTCATTGTTCAAAAACATTCTGCCAATTTTTTACCAATCCACCTACACCACATGGTGATTCCTCGAAAAAGGATCATCATGATAAAATTTACCCCGTCATCCGACTCATATGAAGAAAATTATAAACATGTTACATTTTTCAATCCCCAAGAAGAACTCCTTGTACAGACCGTTTCTAGTTCTTCTTCCAGAGGTCTTGGATATGATAAAGACTTGCCCATTCCTTCATATAGACAAAGTCCTATTGATAACATCCCAAAGCATGTTGAAATCCCTTCTGATTCAGAGATTATATCTTTTCTAAAAATATTCAAAGGCATTGGCCCTTATGATCCAGAAGATTCTTGGAAAAAGAAAATGTTCAATTGGGATATGCTCACTCATGAAAAAGAACATTTGTATCTACAAGAAGTCAGGCTCCTAGAAAAAATACACAGACCTACTTTCAACAAGCAGAATGTGAACAATTGGAAGGAATGGATGAAAGAAAACAATCAGTGGATATCATTCTATGAATGGTATTTTCCTTCTGCAAATATAATAGAAGAATCTTTGATGAAACAGTTCAGAAACCAAGCCAGGCAGAAACGAATTGAAAATTCAGAAAAAATTGTAGAAGAAAAGATGCAAGAAAATCCTGAGGTAATTCCTCCTCCTCTAAAAGATCCTTCTTTTGAATCAAAGATCCATAATATGATGGCTAAGCCAAATGTTCCAAGATCTTTGATCGCAGTCAGACAACAAGGAGAAGAATTAGTAAGACAAATTTGTTCCCAGTTCCATGTAAATATGATTAGGTCTGGAACTCCTAATAAACACAAATGGGAACTCCTTGATGGTTCAATCTTTGAGACTGATACAGAATTCCCTCCTTGGAAGAATCTTGTTATTAGAATTCAGGATGGAAAAATGTACAGAGTCCTCCCATCTCATCTAGATGAACCTTCTTTAGAAGCTAAAGACTCCATAGCTGCCACTAATTGGACAAATCTGGCCCTGTCTAGTCTTGAAAAACATCTGAAAATCAGATTTGATTCTTTTGAATCTGCATGCTCTGAATTAAAGCTCATGGTTAGTAGAGTTTTGCAGAAAAAAGATTACAATATTGTCTGTCTGAATGACAGTGTAAAGAATCTGGCAGAAAATGACCAAACAATTGCTCAGAGTTTAGATAAGCTCTTCTTAGTGACAGACAAGAAAATCCATGATGCAGCAATTGCTCATGGAAAGGAAATCATCAAAGTCTCCAACAGCCTTGACATAGTAAAGAAACAAGTCTGGGAAGTATCTAAAGGGGTTGATTCCCTAAAAAAGAAACCAAATACCGATGCATACAAATCAGCAACTCTTTTTTCTGGTTCGAAAACTACAGTCCCTTACTCTCTCACCTCCTCAGTAGAAAGTCTCATTTAAGCTCCCAGTTCAATAAACTTTCCACCACCTACTTCTACCCATCCATATTCTCTATTTGCAAATCCCAATTTCTTTAGTCCAGTCTCTACTTCAGAAAAATCCAAAGAAACTACAGAAATTCCTAAAAACCATGATCATAGTTTCCTATTTGGGGATTCCTCTGCTTATATGGAAAAATAAGAAGATACAAGCCTGCATAAGATTGACTCTGTTCCAGAGATTGATGAACTAGAAGCTTGCATCAATAACTTTTCTATTCAAGATAAGGAGCAATTTGGTATCTCAACTCCAGAAGAAAGCATTGAAACTCAAGTCAATGCTACCTCCTCAAGATCCTGTTGGGATACTACATGGAACCCTGCCCCAGACCGTCGAGATTTAATGAAATCATAATATCACAAAGATTGGTCTGCCAATTCCACCTATTCATGGAATATAGATAATTGTACAGAAGCCGAAGTCATGTCTGTATTACATTCCATGCTTGTATGTTACAGAACATACCTTGCAGATGACATTGGCCCAATAAATGCCACTAGAAGAATTATTTGAGGATTTGAAGGAACGCTGGATTCCTAGTTGAAGGCTGAAATGATCAAAGAATCAAGTCTTCTTCCCCATTGGGAACAGTCTGTGGTTCTAAATGAAGATGGTTCTACCTATATGGATCCAGTCACTCATTTTCCTGTGAACAATATGATAGGAAAACTCATCTATATCATTACAGTGAACTTCATTGGTTTTCCACAAATCACCAATGGTATTACGACTGTCACTTTGCTCGCCATGAAGTTGCACAATATGCAACATTTTGATGAATATTTTAATGAATTTCTTCACATATTGGATACACTATCTCTCGAATTGATACTTGAGCCTAAATGGAAAGAAATCTTTGTGGCATCCCTTCCTCAATGGGTTTCAACAACAATCGTGAATAAATTACCAGGAAAGATTGGAGACTATAAATTTGGGATTATCAAGCAAACTGTTAAAGCCATTATTGTTGAATTATGTTCGCAGATGAAGATTGCTAGAGCAGCCACAAATCCCAAAAAGCCACATGGATACCAACAGCTCTGCAAACAATGGCATCTTGGCAAAGCTAGCAATTCTGAGGGGAATAAACATAAGAAAAAGCATTTCAGTAAGAAGAATTCCTAGTTTTGCCAAGATAAATCAAACAGAAAGCATGACAGAACAAGGCCCTATAAGAACACAAAAATGTTTTCTAAAGAAAAAGAAATCATTTGTTTCAACTGCAACAAAAAAGGCCACATAGCTCCAAATTGTCCAGAAAAGAAGAAAGAAAAATCAAAGAAAAAGATGCCATACAAAAATAAGAAAGGAAAAGTTAATTTCTTTGATTTACCCATTAGCTCTGATGAACTTCTATCTTCTGGTTCAGAGACAGAAGATGAAATAAATTATGTTTATTTTGATACATCTTCTGATGAAGAATTGTGCAGGGATCCACACTGCACAGAATGCAGAGATTGTGATTGTAGTGATCCAGACATTTGCAACTGCAATGCAGTCAGAATGATGAAAACAGATGATGATGAGGTGAGCAGGAATCTATTCATTCAGATGATGACAGTCACGGATCTCCAAATCAAGGAGATGTATAAATCCTTATTGACGGATCACCTCACTAAGACATCTTCCAGTTCAAAGAAGTCTCCTAACAAAGGGTATGTGCCCCTATCAGAGAAGAATGGGAAAAAATCATTATGACGGATGTAAGCGATGAAGGATGGGGAGCAGTTCTGTGCCAAAAGAATCCCAACAGTAAGAATGAAGTTGAAGTCTGTCAATATGCTTCTGGTCTTTGGGCTAAAAATCAGTTAAATTGGTCAAGCTTAAAAAATGAACTCAGAGC
The DNA here is from genome assembly GCA_000404065.3 of Pinus taeda. Classification (NCBI taxonomy): domain Eukaryota; kingdom Viridiplantae; phylum Streptophyta; class Pinopsida; order Pinales; family Pinaceae; genus Pinus; species Pinus taeda. The sequence continues at coordinate 215,132 of APFE031191988.1, read as the reverse complement.
AGTTTTCCTGGGAATAGCAAAATTCAGAGATTTTGTCATCTACACAAGGTTTACAGTAAGAAGCCTGACACCGGTGTGAACCTAAAGTGGCTGAATCTGTTAGAGAGTCAGTTCGTATTAATATGTTAGACTCATTTTGCTCGTTGGCCAGGTAGCCTGTAGATCTGTTATGCATTTGCTAACTTATATCTACTAAATGCCACAACAATCCATTTGAGGAACTGTAAACCTTGTGTAGATGATAAAATCTCTAAATTTTGTTATTCCTAGGCAAACTGCTCTGAGTTCCTTTTTTAAGCTTGACCAATTTAACTGATTTTTAGCCCAAAGACCTGAAGCATATGACAGACTTCAACTTCATTCTTACTGTTGGGATTCTTTTGGCACAAAACTGCTCCCCATCCTTCATGGCTTGCATTTGTCATAATGATTTTTTCCCATTCTTCTCTGATAGGGGAAAGTGGCTAGATATTTCTTACTTTCTCCTTTATTGTTCTGATGGCCTTTGTACATTCATCATTCCATGGAATCAGACTCCTTTGAAGTCGTTTTTTTAGTAGCTTTCTTTCTTGTGTAAAATGTTTTAGGAACTTTGAGATGTAATTCTGACGTCCTAAGAATCTCTGCAATTGAGTTCTATCTATGATCTCATCAGGAAAATTATCAACAAAATTAAAACTTCTTTGATTTACAGTATAGGAGCCATACTATATGTTGAATCCTAAAAAGTTGATCATGGGTCTGAACAGCTTCATTTTGGATTCTGATAAAACTATTCCCATTTCTTTGACTCTGCATAAGAAAATCTTCAGATGTTTAATATGATTAGTAATATTATCAGAATGGATTAGTAAGTCATCAATATATTTTTTTAGGAATTCCTCCATTCCTTCAAAAGTTTCATCCATTATCCTTTGAAAAGCTGAAGGGGAATTAATTAGGCCGAATGGCATGATATTCCACTCATAGTGTCCTTCAGGTACTAAAAATGTCGTTTTCCACTTACCTTCTTCTTTGATTCCTACTTGCCAAAATCCAGATTTTAAGTCGAATCTGGAGAAAATCTTTGATCTAGAAATTTGAACAAGTATGATAGAAGGTTTGGCCAAAGGATAGGCATCATAATCCAGAATATCATTTAGGGGTTTATAGTTAACCACTAACCTTGGTTTTCCCCTGGAAATCTCAGCGTGTTTGTTAACATAGAATGCAAAGCATGCTATCGGGCTCTTACTTTTTCTGATGAGTCCTTTCTGTAAGAGGTCTTTGATTTCTGCTCTGCACATTTTCATCTGTTCTTCATTCATCGCCACTACTTTAGATCTTCTCAGTTTTCCACTGAAATCCTTTTTGAGCGGAAGTTCTACTTCTTGCTTCTTGATATGCCAAAAGGAATTTGGATCATTTGAGAAACATTCTTTAAACTTAGCAGTGAGGCTTGCTATTTCTATGGAAAATTTCCCATTATCCAAATGTTCTTATGTTTTCAAAATTTCTTTCTTTATTTCCATTTTGGCTAATAGATTTTGCATTCTTTCAATCCTTTTCAATCTATTAGGTGAATTAGAGTTTATGAAAGGAAAGAAAAATTCTCTGTCTTCTAAGCTAACAAAATAGGCATACCTTTGACTGCTATTGTCAAACTTAGCTCCATGTTTCTCAAAATTCTGGAAAAAAGGAGTGCCAAGGTACATCGCAAAATCCATCCCTGGAACTATCGGGCAGACTAGATGAACACCAATTTTGTCAGTCAAGAATACATCTACCTCTGCTTCATGTCTGGTGACGATTTCTCCACTTTCTATAGTAACCTTGGGGAAGGCAGTTGGTCTCCAGTGATTCATGCTTACTACAGTGTCGCTTACAATGTTCAGTTTGGAACCTGTATCCATAAGAACTTTCCAATATTCATACTGGTTTCCAAGCTTGACTTTCATTTTCACACAATACATGACATCTCTATTCATGATATTGCAACCAAAATCTTTTCCATCTTTTTCTTCATATTCTTCACCCGAATTGACATGCTGATGTGTATGTGTCATTATTGGGTTTGCATGAAATGTCCAGTTCTCTGCTTTTCTTGATGTATCAGGGTCTTGTGAGGATGATGCTATTTGCGCATTCATCAATCTTATGCTCAATTCTTTATGGTTTTCCATGCATAATCTCCTATTCTCTTTTACTATCTTTCTCAATTCTTTAATAGCCTGATGAATAGCAGGCAATGTTTGTGGCAGATATTCACCAAAATCTTCATTTCTAAACTTTCATGTCAAAGCTTCTACTGAGATAAAGGATGCAGGGGGCACATACCCTTTGTTAGGAGACTTCTTTGAACTGGAAGATGTCTTAGTGAGGTGATCTGTCAATAAGGATTTATACATCTCCTTGATTTGGAGATCCGTGGCTGCCATCATCTGCATGAATAGATTCTTGCTCACCTCATCATCATCTGTTTTCATCATTCTGACTGCATTCCAGTTACAAATGTCTGGATCACTACAATCACAATCTCTGCATTCTGTGAAGTGTGGATCCCTGCACAGTTCTTCATCAGAAGATGTATCAGAATAAACATAATTTATTTCATCTTCTGTCTCTGAACCAGAAGATAGAAGTTCATCACAGCTATTAGGTAAATCAAAGAAATTAACTTTTCCTTTCTTATTTCTATATGGCATCTTTTTCTTTGATTTTTCTTTCTTCATTTCTGGACAATTTGGAGCCGTGTGGCCTTTTTTGTTGCAGTTGAAACAAATGATTTCTTTTTCTTTAGAAAACATTTTTGTGTGCTTATAGGGCCTTGTTCTGTCATGCTTTCTGTTTGATTTATCTTGGGAAAACTGGGAATTCTTCTTACTGAAATGTGTTTTCTAATGTTTATTCCCCTCAGAATTGCCAACTTTGCCAAGATGCCATTGTTTGCAGAGTTGTTGGTATCCATGTGGCTTTTTGGGATTTGTGGCTGCTCTAGCAATCTTCATCTGTGAACATAATTCAACAATAATGGCTTTAACATCTTTCCTGATAATCCCAAATTTATAGTCTCCAATCTTTCCTGGTAATTTATTCACGATTGTTGTTGAAACCCATTGAGGAAGGGACGCTACAAATATTTCTCTCCATTTAGGCTCAAGTATCAAATTCGGGAGATAGTGTATGCAATCTGTGAAGAAATTCATTAAAATATTCATCAAAATGTTGCATATTGTGTAACTTCATGGAGAGCAAAGTGACAGTCGTAATATCATTGGTGATTTGTGGAAAACCAATGAAGTTCACTGTAATGCTATAGATGAGTTTTCCTATCATATTGTTGACAGGAAAATGAGTGATTGGATCCATATAAGTAGAACCATCTTCATTTAGAACCACATACTGTTCCCAATGGGGAAGAAGACTTGATTCTTTGATCGTTTCAGCCTTCAAAGAATCCAGCTTTCCTTCAAATCCTCCAATAATTCTTCTAGTGGCATTTATTGGGCCAATGTCATCTGCAAGGTATGTTCTGTAACAGACAAGCATGGAATGTAATACAGACATGACTTCGGCTTCTGTACAATTATCTGTATTCCACGAATAGGTGGAATTGGCATACCAATCTTTGCGATATTCTGATATCATTAAATCTCGATAGTCTGGGGCAGGGTTCCATGTAGTATCCCAACGGGATCTTGAGGAGGTAACATTGACTTGAGTTTCAATGCTTTCTTCTGGAGTTGAGATACCAAATTGCTCCTTATCTTGAACAGAAAAATTATTGATGCAAGCTTCTAATTCATCAATCTCTGGAACAGAGTCAATCTTATGCAGGCTTGTATCTTCTTCTTTTTCCATATAAGAAGAGGAATCCCCAAATAGGAAACTATGATCATGGTTTTTAGGAATTTCTTTAGTTTCTTTGGATTTTGCTGAAGTAGAGACTGGACTAAAGAAACTTGGATTTGCAAATAGAGTATATGGACGGGTAGAAGTAGGTGGTGGAAAGTTTATTGAACTGGGAGCTTTAATGAGACTTTCTACTGAGGAGGTGAGAGAGTAAGGGACTGTAGTTTTCGGACCAGAGAAAAGAGTTGCTGATTTGTATGCATCGGTATTTGGTTTCTTTTTTAGGGAATCATCCCCTTTAGATACTTCCCAGACTTGTTTCTTTACTATGTCAAGGCTGTTGGAGACTTTGACGATTTCCTTTCCATGAGCAATTGCTGCATCATGGATTTTCTTCTTTGTCGCTAAGATGAGCTTGTCTAAACTCTGAGCAATTGTTTGGTCATTTTCTGCCAGAGTCTTTACACTTTCATTCAGATAGACAGTATTGTAATCTTGTTTCTGAAAAACTCTATTAACCATAAGCTTTAATTCACAGCATGTAGATTCAAAAGAATCAAATCTGATTTTCAGATGTTTTTCAAGAATAGACAGGGCCATATTTTTCCAATTAGTAGCAGCTATGGAGTCTTTAGTTGCTAAAGAAGGTTCATCTGGATGAGATGGGAGGACTCTGTACATTTTTCCATCCTTACTTCTAATAACAAAATTCTTCCAAGGAGGGAATTCTGTATCAGTCTCAAAGATTGAACAATCAAGGAGTTCCCATTTGTGTTTATTAGGAGTTCCAGACCTGATCATATTTACATGGAACTGGGAACAAATTTGTCTTACTAATTCTTCTCCTTGTTGTCTGACTACGATCAAAGATCTTGGAACATTTGGCTTAGCCATCATATTATGGATCTTTGATTCAAAAGCAGGAGCTTTTAGAGGAGGAGGAATTACCACAGGATTTTCTTGCATCTTTTCTTCTACAAATTTTTCTGAATTTTCAATTTGTTTCTGCCTGGCTTGGTTTTTGAACTATTTCATTAAAGATTCTTCTATTATATTTGCAGAAGGAAAATACCGTCCATAGAATGATATCCATTGATTGTTTGCTTTCATCCATTCCTTCCAATTGTTCACATTCTGCTTGTTGAAATCAGGTCTGTCTGTTTTTTCGAGGAGCCTGACTTCTTGTAGATATAAATGTTATTTTTCATGAGTGAACATATCCCAATTGAACATTTTCTTTTTCCAAGAATCTTCTAGATCATAAGGGCCAATGCCTTTGAAGATTTTTAGAAAATCTATAATCTCTGAATCAGAAGGGATTTCAACATGCTTTGGGATTTTATCAATAGGACTTTGTCTATATGAAGGAATGGGCAAGTCTTTATCATATCCAAGACCTATGGAAGAAGAACTAGAAACAGTCTGTACAAGGAGTTCTTCTTGGGGATTGAAAAATATAACACGTTTATAATTTTCTTCAGATGAGTCGGATGACGGGGTAAATTTTATCATATTGATCCTTTTCGAGGAATCACCATGTGGTGTAGGTGGATCTGCAGAAAATTGGCAGAATGTTTTTGAACAATGAGGGTGGTCACAAACAGAACTAAAAACTGAATTTTTAGATGGCTGAGTAAACAACTTTTTAAGTGACTCAAAAACAGCAGGATCAATTACAAACTGTTGTTGAGGTTGAGACTGTACCGGATGTAATTGATTATTTTCTATAGTAGGAATTGTAGAGATAGAAGGTCTACTAGTCTCTACTGTGTGATCTCAGGGAAATCGAGTGATTACTCGATCGTCAATTTATGTTATTATCGATTGAGCAATAGAAACAGGTCTTCTTACAGGTTTTTCTCAGTTGGTTATTCAATCATCAGGAGGGCAAAGATCATTTCTAGAGATAGGAACTGGTGCTACTGGGTTACAAGAAGAGTCATATTGGATCAATGTTACAGTACCATCAGGAGGAGAATGGAGAACAACAGGAATTGTGGTATTATAAAATCTTACACAAGTAATGAAGAAAATGGTCATATTTTTGGATTTTGATCTGAAGTGTTCGTAACCTTTTTTCTGTACACCTAAGGTTAAACATTTCAGGATATGAGGATCTATTAAAGAAACAGAAAAATCAAGATATAAATCATATTGTACAGGTCCATTAGATAAACTGGTTTCTATTCCACCTATGAGGGCTTTGGAAAATACAGTCCATCGATTATCAAGCAGGGCTTAGAAAACATAAGCTCTTTGTCCTTTCCTATGTAGAGCATTTAGCCCAACGCTTACCATCTCCAGATGGATGTACTGGTATCCATTCTTCAAAGCAGCTTTAATTTGTCGTTCTTCTAAGAGAGGAACAGTGATCATAAGATTAAGATTTAAATCTGTTTGAACTGCCTTTTCACGGATTTTTATTTTACTTAAGGCCCTAAAGTGGAACGGAGAGAGTCCTCTATACACTTCTGCAGGGGATACTGGAGGTAATTTCCAGTTTAGAGTAGGATTTAATTCTTCATGTTCAATAGAAGCATGATTTCCAGAGGAGGATTCAGAATGACATAAACTTTCTAGTGCTGATTTTAATTCATCTTCATTCTGAACATCTTTAAAATGCTTTTATCCAAACATGCCTTTCGAGCTAGAAGGAGCATCCATTCGAGGAAAGAGAGAAGATAATGAAGGAGAATACCTGGAAAAATCTTGTTGATGGAGATCAAGAAGTTTTGCGGCTTTCTGTTATAGGAGAAATTGTGGCTTCCTCGACTCGAATTCTACGCCAGACGTCTTCAAAACCCTTTAAACGCCAACTGCAGCAACCACGGGCTACAAACGCTATTCTCGGCCTCAACAAATTCATGATCCACTCAGACAATATCTCACAGACAACATCCACTCAAACAAAGACTTGGCTCTGAAGCAAGATGATTATCCAACACTGTTTTGGCTTCATCCAGATAGGGACAAAGGTGAATGGGGTGATTCCCTTTACATAACCTATAGGGAAACTTGATTTTTCCCTTCTTTCCATGAACTTTACTACCACTAGTTGATGGCGTGTCACTAGCATAATCTTTAGAGATTGATGACATAGGATGATGTGAAAGAGAAGACCATGATTCTAAGATCTGAGGAATATCAAGACAATTTCAAAGAAGATGGTCTCCCGCACAAAGTTTGCATGGATATAGAACTTTGTGAGGCTTGACAGATGGTTTCTCATCAGATGTTGCATTCAAATCAATGGTTGCTTGGTTGCCCCTCTGCTGAATTTGCTTCTTCTTCTTCTTCTTAGCCACCTAGTTACTAGTACTGATAATTTCACTAGGTGAAGAGGAAGAAGGGGAGGAGGAAACAACTAAGGAAGAAGGCAAAGGGTCAACTTTAGGATCAACTGGAGGTTGATTTTGTCCAGTTGGAGGAGTACTCAATTGTAGAGAAATCACGACATTTTGAACCAAGGAGGTTGAAAACAACCATACTGGCAAGCCAATGGTAAATCTTGGTAGGGATAATGTAGCCATATAAGGAGCACCAATATTTCTAAAAGGAGGAAAAGGACTAGGATTCCCATCAAAAGGAATTCCTTGATTGGTGGACTCTGGATTTGTTGACATATGTTTCAGATCAACTAAGGAGTGAACGTGGAGGATGTTATCTACAACCAATTAATTTTATTTTAATCAAAGTAACATAACAAAACAAGAAAGGGATAATGTAGGAAAAAGGTTTACCAAGCAACTGTGAATCGCAGAATATCTCCTGGCAAATCGAGAAGTGCGGGCAGGAAATCTCCCCAAATGTTGTGTTTGGTGTATCACTGTGTACAAGGTGGCCGACTCGGTTACCTAAGGATGGATAGAAACCTAGTGTTATCCTCCCATATATACCCGAAGGTACGTGGAGGCCTAGTCCGTATTAGCGTTGTCTAATGAAAAACTACATAGTGAGATCATTCCCATATACTTTACGTATTGTAACACCACCCTATATAACCAAAGGTACGTGGATGAGCTATGATATACTCACGTACGTGGAATGAGGTATCACACTCAGGATGTATTGCAGACAAGTTAGCAACAGCTGCTTTTCTTTACGACGCTAACACACGTCTCTAGCCTAGACCTATAAATGTTTTTCGTTAGGTGACAATGCTCCATTAGGTAAATTCAGATAAATTTTAAGTTGATATTGCTTAGGAATTTGCCTTTCAAGTTCACCACGTGATGTATTCTGAAATTCCTAGGAATGCAACTATCATGATAAGTATTCTTTCCATTCAATTTAATGATGAAAATCCTAACTACTTAGGGATACAAAAATTAGATTTCTTTCGATCAAAGAGTAAAGAGAACAATCTAAATGCAATTTCCCTACACTATTCGTATGAACACACAGAAACTTTTTCAATGCAACATGCATGTATTTCTCTTCGATTTCCTTAATGTGAATATGAACAGAAGGAAATATGCACATACAATCAATCAATCTTTCATAAGAATGAAGACTTTTATGATAGTTCTAATTCGAAGGAAGAGAAGAATTTACGACTCTTTCTTTCGAATGAAGATTAGTCAATTATATCCTAACTTTTAATATTGATTAATAAGGACAAAGAAAACATGAAGAAACATTAATCAATCCAATCAAAGTTGTCCTAGACCAGGAGATAAAAACTCATTTTCTGAGACATAGCATTCACTGATCAATCAGTAAACAATCAAACAGAGAAAAGTTGGCAAAACTCTTTCCAAAGGTGGGAAACTGGTTCTAGGAGGATTATCGCAGCCCAGAGTGTGATACAGTGTGGTTCAGAGTAATGTCCCTAAGCCAAGGGTGCTCTGCAGAGCAATGTGTCCCTCACAAGCCTGCGCTAGTGATAGTAAGCCAATTCAAGAGGCAATTTGACACAGTTTTGACCAATTTTTCAATGTAAACAGCTGAATTATAATCTATGAACATAAATAAGCTCTACAAGGATGTCTTAGGAGGTGGATAAGATACTAGGAAAGAGGATTATTCCCCAATGTGGTTGCCAATTTGTTTTGGAGAATTTAGTATCTACGGATAAATACTAACTCCCTAGATAAGTAGTTGTATCTAAAACAACATTTTAAAGTGTTTTAGACTTTTCCTATAAGCAATAGATAAGATGAGAAGATATAAGGCCTACCTATAGTTCCACTTTCCTCTTGTCTCCCTTGTATCAGTTCCATTGCTCCTTCCCGTACTTAACCCGCTTGAGAAGTACCCTGTAAGCACAACAGAAGACAAAAAACCAATCAAAGCATATGATCTATTGCATATAAGTGAAAGGAATTAGATACAATTCACACACATAAGCATTATGAAACAATACAAACATATGGAAAAAGGTTCAAACACTTTATTAGATAGAAGAAGGAATTACAACCATCGGTGTCTGATTCAAAGCCATTCCTCTAGCTTGGATCCCATCCACATCACATCAAAAGCATGACAAACTTGTAGCATCACAATACTTGCTTCAAAGCCAAATCTCATAGCAGCATTATCTCCTTAAAATTCAATATAATCCAGCCCCTGATCACTTAGATGAGTGGTCAATTTATAAGAAGATGAAGGAGGATTTGTCATTAATGGTGGCATTGAATGGCCTTCCATACTTAGAATTAGTTCCATGGAGGAAGGGATGAGAGGATAGGATGCACCTTAACCCATTCATCATCCATTTTCGAGCTCATAGTAGTTGATAAGTGAGGGAAACTTCTATCTCACTCCAAAAGATAAGAATATTCCCTAAACCCTATGTGAATTTCACTCATTCTCACCCAGCACATGTGAAAGGAAGCCTAAGTGCTCTAGAGAACACCCTAGCAGTGGACTTAACTACTCTGCAGCGCACCTTCATAAGATCTTACCTGCGTTGGTCCCTCAAGAGGCTATTTCTGGATGTCTTCAAGTCATGAAACTATCTGGGAAGGAGTCATTCAAAGGGGTGACTTGTTTAGGGCATGAAGCAACTGAATTTAGGGTTCGCTGAGCCCTAAAAAATTGATCTGGATGTTGGGATTTGATGAGCCCAAATGGATCTGTAACAGCTATGGTGGAGGAGTATGACTCCATAGTTTGTAACAATGTTTAGGATGTGGTCCTCAGACTGAAGGATAAGTCTGTGGTGAGCTCTCATTGGCTTTACAAGGTAAAGAAATTTATAGATGGTAGTGTGAAGAAGCATAAGACTATATTTGTGGCCCATGGCTTTTCACAGGTAGAGGGGTTGACTATGATGAGACCCTTGCTCCTGTTGCAAGGTACTCATCGATCAAATCTATATTGGCACTATTAGCACATATGGGTTGGAAGATACATCAAACGGATTTGAAGATAGCCATCCTTAATGACGTGATTGAGGAATAGGTGTACATAGAGCAACCTGAAGGTTTTGAAACCTTCAACCGTGAGTTGCATGTGTGCCGACTCAAGAGAGTGTTGCCTGGGCTGAAGAAAACAACTCATGCTTAGTACACCAGGATAGATAACTACTTCACTGGGTTGGGCTTCACGAAGAGTGAAGTGGATGAAAACCTATACCACATTGTGCTAGAAGGTAAATTGTTGGCCTCAGGGGCATTGGACTTGGGTACAGAGTTAGCTACGATAACCAACAAAATGCTACACTAATGGCCCTTTTGGAAACAATGATCTAGGTGGATATTGGTGGCCACCCTCTAATTTCACTTGGACCCCAACCATTGTTTCTTTCATTTTTTCAGTTTCCTTCATTGTAGCACAGTTTACTATTTTTAATATTTTTTAAGGTCCTCAACTTTCAGAGCCATTTGGAGGCCCTAAATGACATTTTTTGGGAAACCTGGGTGGACCCATGTTCCTCTTCCCAAAGTTGTAGTCCTTAGATAGATATTTCTAACGAGGTATTGTGTGTGTCAAACAGAGATCATATGCCAAAGTTACAACCCCGAGAAGTTGATGTACCAATTTACCCAAAACGAGGCCCATAGTTTGGCGCTTCATCTACTAGGGTTAGATTTTTGGATGTTTAGGGTTTTCCATTATTTCTCAACAATAAATAGGCCTTCAAGCCTCATTTTAAGATAGTTCAGAGGCATATAGCCGCACATCTCTTCCATTTCTGTTTGTAAGCATATTTCAGTATTTTACAATAATGAAATGAAGTATTATTTTTGTTGCATATCTATAATTTGTTGGGTTCCTATTTAAATCTGGATCAAACAACCCACATAGTGTAGGTTTTAGTCTCACCCGAGGCAGTATTGGGGGATGCTAGAACTAGGTTTCTACATCCATAGGACTATGTGATGTGTTTCTATCAAACTTAAGGCTTTATCTTGACCTTCATGAACCCTTAACCCTTAAAACCTGGATTTGACAACAATTAACAGTTAGCAGATTTATTCCCTTCTTTGATTGCGCCAAACATGCATAACATCATATACATAAATAGATTTATGTCTTCACGAATATATTAAGTACTTTTCCTTATTAAATTCATTTAACATATCAAAAATATAGTAAATTCAGAGAGAAACAACAATATGTAGATACACAGATAGTTCTTCAAGACAATCCTTTATTCTTTAGATCTTCAATTACAGTTCATTCCAACCCTTTGCACACAACTACAAGGGCCCGCACACTCAACTGTGGACTTACCAAGGTCTTTGCACACACTGGTGCAAGAGCCTTACCCTTCACCCAAGTATAGAATATAAAAGCCAGACTCAAATCATCCACTATCTTCTATTCCATTCTTAGCTACTACTATGATTCTTCTATGACCTCTTTCTATATTCTTCTCCATTACAATACCATGGTCCACAAGCCATGGGCAGGTCTCAAAATAGCTTGACTCTTAATAAACAAAGGGGATTTGACCTTCTAAAAGCCCTTTGACTCCTATCGACCTGCACTACTCATGATATGCTCCTCAAAACATGGATACTTTACAATATTTAACAAAATTTGACCTAGGGGAGCCTGTCCCAACAGGTTCCCAACAAAAAGTTATGACTCGTCCCAATTCACTCTACTAGTGTTGCCTCGATCTTCGCTTACAGACCGCTGAAATTGATCTTCAATGCTTGAATGTCTACTACTCCCTGTGCAACGTCTTGATGAACTTCTTCGACCAGTTTCTCCATTGTTAGACCTTCAACTGCAAGGCCCAAGGTTCTCTGCATCTACCGTAGAGCCTCTAATTTTCTCAGGATTTTCTGTGATAGTTGGCTTGCCTCATTAGCCCATGGCTACGTCCTTGAGGATATAATGGACACCTTTTGACATAGCTCATAAATCTGGGTCTAGATGAACTTTCCTTCCTGAAGTCTGGTGAATCTTCGTACAAGTGCTAAGGTCCACACTGTCGCCCTGATCTCGTCAAATTGTAGTTAATTTTCATGGATGTCTCCTTCGATTATTTGCAAGTGGGGATCCTCCTACAACGAGTTCCACATCTCCATTGTATTCTAAAATAATTGGCTGAAGTCCTTGACTACAACTTACAGAGTGGTCATATCTTCTTTAATAGCAGCCTCACACTACTCTATGACTTCCATAGGAGTGGCTGGCTAGAGCTTAAGTTGAAGTTCTGAAATCTGCAACTGCAGCTCAAACTAGACCTTTGCAATTTCCTCCTTGGATTCCTTTACCGCAACAGCTAACTTCTTAATTTTCTCTGGTGAGGCCACTTTTCTTGGAATTTGGAGCTCAGGGGGCTCACTGCAGACTTGGGTAAGGCTAGTCACTAGATTTTGATTCTACTATATCACCTCATTATGGGACTGTGAGGCCTATGCTTTCCCTTCAAAAATCTATTTATTATTAGTTTTTACCTCATCGATAATCAACAACACTTGTTTCTGCCAGACACAGAGCTCATCAGAAACTCCTTGGTGCAACTCATGCAAAGTCTAGATTAGTAGTGCTGCAAGCTTGATATTGAGATTCCTCCAAAATTTTGTGCGCTCTTGGTTCCATTTGCTTCACCAACCTATCCCTCTGGAAGCGTAGTTTATAGTCCTACACTTCCTCACAACTTCCAGTAGTACTAAGATTGTCCTGCATCCACATAGTCATTGCACAAGGGTGGGAAAACCTTGTATAACTTCAACCCACTCCCATTGACTCTTCCTGGAAATAGCTCCCCGTTTAGCTTCACGAGCTGAACTACACCTCCATCTATAATCTCCTTGATGATGTATGGTCCCAGCCAATGCATCTGAAACTTTTGTGGAAACTTCGTAAACTTTCTATCATACATCAATAATAACTCTTCATTTTTAAAGGTGCGCTGCTTAATTTGGTGATCATGCCCCTCATTTTGTCTAGCCTTCTGCACCTATTGATGAAATATTTCCAAGAATTGATCTTCTTCTAATTCAAGTATCTATGTGAGGTGTTCTTCCATTATGTCCTAATCTGCCATATTTGTAACTAAATCAATCCTCAAATTGGGCACGATGTACTCGATTGGCATCACTGCCTCTCATCCATAGACTAGCCTAAATGGTGTTTGTCTAGTCAACTGAAGAATAGTTGGTATGTGCACATCCTAATCATTCCTATTCGCGTTATAGATCTTCGTCAAATCATTCTCTAGGATCTTATTGAAAGCTTCAACTATTCCATTTACTTGAGGATGATATGACATGCTCTTCTGATGATACATCTGGAACTCTTCAAGCAAAGAAACAATTGTTTCATTCATGAAATATGAACCCTTATCACTCATTAAAATCTTAGGACAACCAAACCTAGATAGAATGTACTCAAATATAAACTTTGCAACTATAGTCACATTGCAATCCTTCACGGGCTGTGCCTCAGCCCATCTGGTCAAGTATTATATCGCTGTGATGATGTATCGTGCTCCTATTTTGTTTCCTCGTGGCTAAATATGTCCCACAAAATCGATTTCCCATTTATCGAATGCCTATAATGAGACTTGTGGATTTAGACACAATACATCCCTCCACGAAGGCTTCCCATTCCTACGATAGACATCTCACACCATACAATAATCCTTAGAATCTTTGTGCATAGCTGGCCACCCTAGACCAACTTGTACGATCTTCTGCGTAGTCGCTCTTCCCACATCATTCCCTCCAGCAACTCCTCCATGTGCTTCAGTGAGGATACTTTATCTTTCATAATCTAGTACATACCTACACAGAACTTCAACTGAGCCCATTTTATACAAGTTCCCTGCAATGATAGAGAAATTCGTAGCCCTAACCACCAATTCTTTCCTCTGTTGCATCATACATTCTTCAGGAGATGTAGTGACCCAGGGAAAATTTTAAGGATGGAAAATTTTCTTGAAATTTAAAACATTGGCGAATCTCACTAATCCCTAATATGAAAACTATAAAATGTTTATTGATATATTTGTAAAATTATTCAAATTTATAATCATTTATATATATAGTCTCTATATAACGTTGGCGATTTTTAAGGTAAAATAATTTTATTATTCTAAAATTTGGGCGAATCATCTTTTATTATAAAAATGGAAATTGGCGAATCTTTTTGTGGAAAAATAATGGAAAATTAGCCCACTGGGCGAATATTAGCCCCTAAAATTTTCCATGAGATGTACCTGTAGTCAAGAATTGGATTATATCTGCAAAATGTTCATTTACAACACGCATAACAAATAACTACACATCAGGCAATCCTTCATCAAGACTTGTAGGTTCTTCGCCATTCTCAATCCTTTAAAGGTGATCTAGTCCAACATTTAATCTCCCTAACTTCACAACTACTTCAAATCTGTATTCCTAAAATAGCAGTAACCACCTTTAAACCCCGCCCCCCAACATAGGCTTGTTGACTAGGTACTTCAAATCGGAGTGGTCAATGTTCATTTTGAAGTGCACACCAAACAAATAATCTCTGAACTTCTGGAGTGCATATACTATTTCCAACCCTTTGCATTCTATGGTTAAGTAATTATTCTCTGTCTTAGATATTTTTCTTCTTGCAAATGCAATCGGGCGGTTGATATCTCCTGCACCTAGTTTGGTTAAAATTGTTCCTAATGTTATTCAACATGCATCTACGTGTACATGGAATTCCTTCTTCGAATTGAGGAATACTGGAATAGGTGTTGTAACCATTTCTTCCTTCAAAACATCTAACCTTTTCTAGAAATCATCATCCCAGCAAAATGTTGCATCCTTCTTCAATAATTTTTCCATGGGCGTAGTGATCTGCGCATATGCCTTGATGAACTTTCTATAGTATCTTGTATAGCCCAATGTTGTGTGCAACTGTTTTACATTCCTTAGAGGCTCCAAATTGATAATCACTGCAATTTTAGCAGGGTCCACCATCAATCCTTGTTTACAAACAACGTGGCCCAAAAGAATCCCATATGGCACACAATATATGCAGTTTTTTAGATTGTGGGAGATCTAATACTTCCTACAAGTATCCAGCAACAGACGGAGACTTAAAACATTATTTTTTACTAAACCAAACATTGTCCAATCATCAAAGTAAACCTCCAGAAACGTGTGAATAAATTTCTTAAAGGTTGCGACTATCACCCTAGAAAAGATCAAAGGGGCATTCTTAAGTCCAAAGGGCATAACTATATATTAGAAAGAGCCCCATTTTGTGACGAAGGTAGTCTTAGTTTGATCTTTTGGCACGATTTCGATCTAGTGATAACCTTAGAATCCATGAGTAAAAGAGTAAGCTTCTTGACCACCAAACTTTTCCAATACTTCATCTATGAACGACATAGGGAATGGATCATGTACACAAGCATTGTTCAATTTCCTTAGATCTAAGCAGATTCTAACTTCTCCCTTTGTCTTCTTCTCTTGAACTACCATAGGAATAACCCATTCTGATTCTTCTACAAGCTCAATAATTCCTACTGTGAGCATCATATCTAGTTCTTCGAGCACTTTTTCTTTTTATTTAGGATTTAACTGGTATGGTTGTTGTTTTAACGGCTTCACATCTGGCTTCATATTGATCTTCATAACACCCATATCACCTACTATCCCTTTCAAATTAGATAACTTTGTTGGAAACAAGTCCTAATATTCCAACAGTAACTCCGTGACCTCGTCAACTATGTACTCATCCCAGTAATCACCTATATTCGTGAACTTCAGCTGTGCTTCCGACCCAATGTCAACTTCCTTGGCCTTCAATGGTTTTGAAATTTCAAGAACCTCTACGTTAGGCCCAGTGTCTCCACACTATACCCCTGACTCATGGATACTTATATTCTTTGGGTGTTCCTTGCCTTCTTCTATAGTAACATTATAGCACTCCAAAGCATGGCGCAACTGCATACACCAGTCTAGTTTTACCCATGTGATAGGCTCTACAGGCATTCTGAATATTGTAGCTTGGATTTCCTGTAATTATTCATCAATACATTTTAATCCATCCTCAAAACTGAAAGTTAACAGAAAGCTTTCCTTCAGAATTTCCTACTCCACAGTTCTTTTTCGTAGCTCTGTTTCTAAATACGAGTTCATCAGAATCGTATCCAAAGTGTGGCATAATATATGCACCCATTCATACTATGGTTCCTCTCCCCATACTTTCATCCAACAAGCCAGATGCTCGCGCGGATCATCCTTCCTTGTATATTTTTCAGTAATTTAGGTATTGGCATATCCAAACCCCAACTTCATCATCCTTCGGTACTCCTTCCAGTCTTCAAAACGTTTCTTATATGTACCCCACCATCTGGTAGGTGTAGCCTTCAGCGTGATGTCCAATGCCTAGAACTGATGCTCTTCCAGTACATCCCTTTCAAATTTATCAGGAAACATATTTACATCTTCTAAGACATCATAATAGGGTAAATTGCATACCTCAGTGGATATACCTTTCTCGCACATTCATTCATTGAACATGTACGAAATATAGATATAAGGGCTGAATTTAATTCAGCTATTGTATTATGTTCTTGGAAGTTCTTCTCTAGTAGATCAACAACGGCATTTGTCTCATGATTTGACTATCCTTCTAACTGCTGACAAAAATCATGGTTTGCAATATAGTAATTAATTAGTTTACATCAATGTTTTCTTTAAGGCTCATAGTTTGGGCTATTCTCAACACTCGGTGAATAATTTTTGAACTATGTTCTTCATCAACCAAGCAAGTGTTTTCTAATTTTAAGTGGGGTTTGGAAGGGAGATATAGCTTGATGTGTTTGGTTTCATCCCCATGGGTGATGGTCATGTTTCCTAGCCTACATCCTATGAAGGCATCTGTTGTAGCCAACCAAGGTCTCCCCAAGATCAAAGGACGCTCTCCCAAACTAGTCTTAGGCTCAATAACATAGAAATCTGTATGGTATTCCAAGGAATCTAATGAAATGTCAATGTCTTCCAATACACGCTCAAGCTTGTCCTTACATCTATATACTAATTACAACATAGTATGGGTAGGAAGGAAATAAAAAGATCCTATATGTGACAGTGTTTCTCTTGTCATTACATTAATGGCTACACCTAAATCAATTAAGGTATTTCTTATTGCATATCCATTGATGAAGGTAGTACCCACATGGATTCCAGGCTCTACATACTTTTGGGTGGAAAATCCGATGGACATAAGTCTTGCAAGTTTTCCACCTACTTGGATTGTAGAGGGTTCTTTCTTTTGTCTCCCTAGCTTTTTGGTACATAGTTCTCTAATTGTTTTAGCATAAACTTGGATGTCCCTAATTTCTTGCAGCAAGGGAATCTTGATGCATACATTTCTTAATTCGAATACTAGATCAAAGGTAGGTTGTTTTATTATTTCTTTGACCTCAAAGCTCTCTGGAAAAGGAGGTTGGACAGTTTGAGATGAGGAATATTTTGGAATGTGTTGTTCTGCTGATATTTGTACGTTTTCTATTTCAGGTATATCAACGGTTTCTTCCTCCATAATCTCTTCAATTCTCTCTAATTGAGTCACCACTTTTCCTGACCTAAGTTTAATTTCTTGCAGAGACGCAAGAAACTCTTGCAGCAAAGGTACAAAAATTTCCTGCAGAGGCTGCGGTGTGAAGCAATAAGTAGGATAAGTGGGATAAGTGGCTACTTCAACATTGTGAGTAGGTTGTATAGCTTTATTGTTGTGATTGGATACTGGCTAGGCAGGAAGTTGTGTGGGATGTGGTTGAGTTGGTGGAGCAAGGAATTGAAATTGTGGTTGTGGCATGGGTTGTGGTAAACATAAATTTTGAGGGGGAAAATTTGGTGCAGTAGGGTAAGGAAAGTTTCCTTGCGAAGGTTTTTGTGGATGTCAAGGCTGGTAAGGCATTGGAAACTTCCACATCTAATTCTAAGTATAAGGAAATTGAAAATGTTTCTCTGACATACCTATAGGACGTGGTGGCTATGGCTTTTGAGGTTCCATTACATAAAGTGCATTGGCAACTTCTTGATATGCTAAGTATGCTTCTTTAATCTCTGGAAGAGAAGGATATTTATCAGTATAATGATCAGCTTCACAGATTTGACATACCTCTATATTGAATACAGGACACTCCCTGAAATGATGTTTCTTCCTACATTTGGAGCAGAACACAGCCAGGGCCTTTTCCACTTCCTCTTCTTTCTTCTTAGCCTGCAAAACGTCCAGTTGTGAGGGCAAAGTGTTAAGAATGCCAGTTTTAAAATTTTCAAATAAATTTCCCATTTCATTTCTGGTTACCCGAGCCCCTACAACTAATTTGGTGAATCTGGAAGAAGTATCTCTTGATCCTCTCCCAACCTTAGAATTTTCCCTTGAATATCATTGACACAACTTTCACACATCATCATAACTCAATTTTGATACATCACCTACTAACATCTATTTCAAAACCTCCAAAGATTCTGGTCTTATGGCCCTTAGCAAAATTGTTCTCAATGTTTCTTTGTTCAGCTGGTTCATTTTGGATCTTTGTAGATTGTACTGGAATCTTTCTAGGAAGTCATATAGGCTTTCCACCTCCTTCTAGGCCATGCCAAATATTTCTTCTTTGATTTCCCTGGTTTTAAAGTAATCATGATACTTTCTCAAGAATACCTTATTCATGTCATCCCATGTTGAAATGGAGTCTGGACTCAATCCCATAAAGCACTTGAGGGCTACATATTTTAATGTGGTAGGAAAGAAATTCAACTTTTGAGAATTTGGAGAATAATCGTAGCTCCTGCAAAATACATCAAACTCGAATAATAAGGCATGAGGATCTTCACTAGAGGTACCACGAAAATTAGGAAAAGTAGAGGGAGGAATTTTTTTCATCTAACAGGCCCCAATCGAATCTTTGATAGGAAATTCAAAAGTAACTTGTTCCTCTTCCTTCTCATGATAGCCCCCATCTATAGTACCAGTACCCTCTAGATGAGCCATATCGAACCCAAAGGGAGCGAGACCCTGGTGAGCTATATATCCTTCACAGTCAGTTGTCTGGAACTCTAGTTCTTGAATAGGATTAAAAAGGAATTCCTCTTCAAACTGACCACTAAGAAAAGATTATGTCCCCCTAGTAAGAGGAGATTCTTAATGAGAATTAAAAAAATATTCTTTAACAAAATGATCCTTCTCTATTGTGGGGGTATTGATCCGCTTAGGATTAGTTGTCGATCCTTTTTCAAAACTGTCAACCCTCAGCTCAGATTCTCCTGACTCCTTTGCCTTTTTCTTTATAAACTTCTTTTTCCCTGCCAGCTTATTAGTGAAGGAAGTGGTGCTCACACCGCCACTAAAAATATTTGAAAATTTACATTGGCCCCTGTTTATAAAAAAATTCAAAACTTCTAATTACCAAACAATCAGGACATGGATTTGGCAAATTCTAATCTCTGCAAGTGCATAAGCCTTACCCCATGTCTTACCACTTCGACTCCCCCTGTCTTGAAAAAACTCAGACACAAAGAAATCACACTAAAACACTTTCGATATCATCCCTTAGCACCTCCCTGACAACAACGCCAAAATGTTGGGGGGAAATTATAACTTTATAATTTGACACGCATACATTAATTATCAACTAGGGGTTATTCGTAATTATGTGAGTTGTGAAAAATATATGCAGGCTGACACTTTCAGTGCAAAAATACCACTCACACAATCCCAAATTTCCCTTCTCTCTCTCAGCATTTAGCAGCAATGGTTATGGAGTAGATCATTCATCTCTCCACAACATCTAAGATTGTTGATGTAGATCAAGAGAAAGATAAACAATCAGACAACAATTTAAATCATACCCATTCCAATCATTCAAACATACAAATCTGAGCATAAGATGCATGCCTAGTTATGTCTTTTAATCAAATTAAACCATTCATGCAATAAACTCAAACTTTAATCATGAAAGGAGCATGTTTCCATGAAAATAAAGAAGAAAGCTAGAATTGTGTGCAAATCTACTTTCAATACATAAAAGAGAATTAAATTAAACACAAAATACAACTACTAGAGTTATGAGTGAAGGGGGACCTCCCTCACTCACAACCCTTTGATAAATGAAGGGTTTACAAAAAAATCAATAGAACATAAGTTTATATTTATCTGAAAATAAAAAATTACTGCAGTACAGAGGTACGATATCTGTCTCTTAGCCTCTATCTATTAACCTTTCATAGTACCCTCCTCATGCCATTACAAGTAAGATCCATTGTTCTTATACATCCTAAAGGCTAATGCCTTTTCCTAACTAAGTAAAAATTACAAATTTTTGCTAAAATGAGACAAAGACATAGTATATAGAAATCATTGGTTTGCTCCATGATTGTAGGAATGGAGCAAAGCCAGATCTGCTGAACATAAACTACTTTTCCCAAAATTGGTTGAAATGAGAAGGACGAGACCTAGGAAGTTGAGAAAGCTAAATCTGTAGTAGTCGATAGGATAGAATCCATGTGGACATTTTTCCAACAAAACCTATGTTCCCGTTTCTCATGGGAGTGATCAAAACATATCTAACCATCACGATGTCTTCTATAAGAAATTATGTCATTGCTACAGGAAATCAACGTTGTTGCAGGAAATCGGTGTTGCTACAAGAAATCTTGGGTCTTCTGTGGGAAATCACGAATCTACCCAGAAATAGATATTCTACAAGAAATTTGATTAGTTCTTCTGATAGTCATAAACTAGTCAAATTAGGTAGCTTTCAATATCAAATTTCTTAGGAATAAGGAAAAATGGCACGTTTAAATGATATGCATACCTTAGAGTTTAAATCACCTTTCTTGGTCAAAATGTGGCACTAGGTATCAAAAGGATGGTAATTATATAGGCAAGAAGGGTATTAAAAGGGGTAAATCCTTAGGAATGTTGTCAAAAAGTGGCAAAAACCTAGGTCCAACAAGTACATTCCCACGAAGGAGCAAGATGCTAACATTTTGATAAAGGCATTGTCAAGATCTAAATTCGAGTTTCACAGACATAGGATCAGGGTAGTTGATAATCCCTTTCTTGTTGAGAGGGAGTGTTGAGAAATGGCAACAAGAAATTCCAGTTTAAATTTGTCCTTGAATTTAAAATGTGAATTAAAATCGAATTCTATTCTCATAGCAACTTGTAAATAGTTACTTAAGTTTAATTAACTTAATTAGCTTAGGAATTTTGAGTTGAAAGTATTTCTAAAGTCATGTATATGTTCTCCCTAAGTTTTAGGGGTCCAGGATAAGTTTAATTGTGAGTTTTAATTAGATAACTCAGTTTATTGAGGTATGTTGAGTTAAATTAGTTTAAAACTATTTGTGGAACTAATAGAGAGATAACAGTCAGTTGGTGCACTAGTGCATCCAAAAGTGTCACTCTAGTTAACTAAAGATTCCTTCATCAGAAACTAATGCATGTCGATTATGAGAAAGACCCAGTTGATACTAGAGTGTAGGGACAGTGTGCTATCAGTTGTATGATTTACTGAGTTGTACAAATCATGCATGTAATCAGGAAGTCAACCTAGATTGGATTGTGTAGTTTCGGAAGCATTGGATTCCCATTAATATGGGCTATTCAGCCATAGGAATTGTGCAAGGAAATAGGGGTTTGGAGAGCTGCAGAAGAGGCTAAGGATTTGGCTTGAGCTAGCTTGGGGTCTGAGAGTTGATTATACTTGTATAGGGATTGTTCTTATGAGAAAAAGCATCGTATTCTCATCTTGGATTTATTATTTAATGTAATACAAATAGTAGGGGTTTTGGGCAGTCAATTTCCCCAGATAAACTTATTTTTTTATATGCCATTTATTTATCTTCTTCTTGTTCATATTGTTTACATTGATCTATTGGCTTCTGCTGGTTAAAAGTAGAAGTAGATTCTTGTCCTATGATTTAGTACATCGCATGAGCTTGTGAATCTATAGGAAATTCTACACAACGATATGTGGAAGTCCCTAAATGGACCTCGGTATCAAAAGTTATTGATATTCGAAGTAAGGATCTTGAAGTCCTTAGGACCATGCTGAATTTCAAAACGTCGAAACCAGGACAATAGGATGAATATCGGAACCCCAAATTTTGGAACTTCAGAACTTCAGACAATTGGCGTCTCAGGACCTCGAAGGTTATAATATTGGAAGCAAGCTAAATATCGAAACAACAATTTTTAGAAATTCAGAACTTCAGAGGGTCAGGGGCTCCGACATTGGAAGGTTGTAATATCGAAGCCTGAGAAATCTATTTAAAAAAAACTTGAGATAACAAGGAATGAGGGTAGAAGGTTGAATTTCCTAGCCCTCAAAACTTTGGAACCTCGGAACCTCGTAACTTCTTATTATGGATTCTTTTAAATGTGTTGAGGGTTGTGGGGAGCAGGGATTTAGAAAAGAAATTGTTTTCAAAACCAAGGACTGAGGGACCCTTTCTCTCTCCTCTAATAGTACATGTTATCCATGATAACTCACTAAAATAAATTTTAGTTTTATTAGTTCAGGTTTTCCATCATTGATATTTTCATCTATCTATTTTTTTTCTAAAAGAGGTGATGTGCTTTACATTTTAAAATTAAAGAAGGAGGGGCAGATCCATTCTAATCATTTTGGAGAAATTCCCATATTCTCTAAAACCCATCTCATTTCATCCTTTATCATTTCTACTCTAACCACTTTCACCCTTCTAACTCTAGCCATTTCCATTCATAACCCTAGCTATTCCCAACATTTCCCTCCATTATTAATATTCCACAATTCCCTTCATTTGTTACAAAACCCAACTCTAGCTCCATTCCATTCTTGTATTATATTTAAACTCTAGTTGTAATCCATATTCCAAATCCCTTTGTAAAAACTCTAGCACAACCCATTTTGTGTTATACACTAAACTCTAGCCGCAAACCCATTTGATATATATTATTGAGTATAATCCATTAACTCTATCAAAATCATTACCTATCTATCTCTCTCGCTCTCT
>APFE031191988.1:0-172397 GCA_000404065.3 Pinus taeda | reverse complement strand
GGATGCACCTAAGTCAATCAACCATGCCTCATGATCTACATGTGTACTTGAAGAAGCCAAGTACAAATCCCCACCTTCATCTGAGGTGGTTTTTTCCTCTACAGAAGGAGCATCTTTAGATCCCTTTCCTTTGTCAGGAGCTTTAGATTTATAATCCCTTTTATAGTGCCTTTCCTTTCCACATTTCCAGCACACCACCTTTACATGTTTTCCTAGAGATTTAGATCTCCCTCTAGATTTAGATCTCCCACTTGATGACTTATTTTTGTTTTTGTTCTGGGACCATCCTCATATAGACAAGGCATCACCATTATGGCTCTCCATATTTTTCTGTCTCATCTCCTTCATCAACAAGGATGAGACTATTTCATCAAACTACAAGACAATTGCATTGCTACCTATTGCAATAACCAGACTATCCCACGAATCTGGTAGAGAACACAACAAATTGATGCGCTTATCTTCATCTAAAATTTTAATATAAATAAATAATCATTGACATACCACAGTATTAAATGTGTTCATATGTTGTGTCACCAAGTCTCCATCTTTCATCCTTAGGTTATACAACTTTTTCCATAAGAACAGTTTATTCACCAAAGACTTAGATTGGTAAAAATTCCCTAACTTGTCCCACAAAGACTTTGTCATAGCTTCCCGTGATACATTCAGCAATACTGAATCTGAGACACACAATTGTATTGTGCTCTTAGCCTTCCGATCCATCTTCTTTCATTCTTCATCGGACACTCCCATTGGTTTAGTACATGGATCTACCACAATCCACTGATCTTTATCCACCAACATATCCTCCATCTTGAGTTTGCATAACTCAAAACTCTGACCATTAAATTTCTCAATCTCTATCTTTCCACTTCTCGTCATCTTCTTTCACCACCAAAATTGATCCCGCAGATCTCCCACTGAACAAGGTCTACCACAAGCTCAAGCAAAACCCCTCAGCAATAAAGGCATCCCCTTGAAGCCAAAACACCTATGATACCAAATGTAGGTTTTAACTCCATACAGAAATTACTTGCATACGAATTCTAAAACACAGAAAATAAAAAATGCGAGAGCATAACACATAAAACACATATACGCAGAGATTTCCCCTAGATCCCAAAATCGGGACTGCCAGCTTGATTTTTCATTATGTTCCTTTCAATGTTATAATAAATATTTATACATGCCGGAGCATCCAATACCATGGAACGAAAAGCATCGCATCCAAAACCATGGACCGAAAACCATCGCATCCAAAACCATGGACCGAAAACCATCGCATCCAAAACCATGGACCGAAAACCATCATGTCCAAAAACATGTGCAAAAATCATGCACAAAACCATAGGTAGGTCCACCCAACCTAATATAGGGTCCAAAAACAAAATTTTCTAGGGCGCTACCCCAAACCCCATAGAGAGGGGCTACCCACACCCCTCAAACCCCTTGTGACCCCCCCGCTACTCAATCGGCACAACGAAGCGGGGGGCTCCGCCCCCCTCTAACCCCCCGGTTAACTACATCAGCTAGTCGTGGAAAGAATATAACACAACCCAACACTCCTACTCCTTAATACAATATTTCCTGGCAACATCTCCATCATTGGATCATCATTTTTGTCAGCATTTTGATCATCATTCTGAGGAATTTTATCCTCGCTATGATCATTTGTGCTTTTGAAATACTGACTTCGAGGATATTATTCATCTTCCCCTTCTTCAGTGCTACTCTCATAATCCTTAGGATTAGGACTAAATGAAAAATTTGACTTGATGTTTATTGGATATTCTTCATCATGTGCATTATCAGTGCTACTCTAAGAGGCCATAGGATTAGGACTACGTTGAAAATGTGATTGTTTACTTACTAAAAATTCTACATCCAGCCACTTGTCATTGATACTCTCATAGTCCTTAAGATTAGCACTAAGTGCTTCATCTTGTCCTTCGTCACTATTGATCTCATAGTCCATAGGATTAATACTAAGTGGACACTGTGAGACTCAATTCATTTGAAATTATTCAACATGCTCTTAATTACTGTTGCTCTGATAGTCCATAGAATTAGGACTAAGTGGATACCGTGACACTTCATTCTTTTGAAATTCTTCATCATGCTCTTTATCACTCCTACTTTCACAGTCCATAGGATTAGGACTAAGTGGACACTGTGACACTCTATTCATTTGAAATTCTACATCATGCTCTTCATCATTGCTTCTCTCATAGTCCATAGGATTAGGACTAAGCGGACACCATGACACTCCATTATTTTGAAATTCGTCATCATGCTCTTCATCACTACTACTCTCATAGTCCATAGGATTGGGACTAAATGGACACCATGACACTCCATTATTTTGAAATTATTCATCATGCTCTTCATCACAGCTGCTCTCACAGTCCACAGGATTAGGACTAAGTGGACACCAAGACACTCCATTCTTTTGAAATTCTTAATCATGTTCTTCTTCACCGCTGCTCTCATAGTCCATAAGATTAGGAATAAGTGGACACCATGACACTCCATTCTTTTGAAATTCTTCATCATGCTCTTCATCGCTGCTACTCTCATAATTCATAGGATTAGGACTAAGTGGAAAATGTGACTCTTTATTTATTTGAAATTCTTCATCCTGTCTTTCATCAGTGCTACTCTCATAGTCCTTAGGATTAGGAATAGGTGGAAGATTTGACTCTCTATTCATAGTCGAAGAATTTCCATTATATTCACTAATATGAATACAGTTGTTATGCGAAAAAGATGTTGATGCTTCACAAAGAAAAACTTCACCATCAGAAGAATCCATGTATTTCAAACAAACGAGGTTGAATGATACAAATACAAACTCTCTTAATGATAATAAATATCTTAAAGAATAAAAATTTCCCTCCAAGGTTACCCTCCAAAACATTTCCCCAAAATGTTTCCCTCCAAAAATTTCATTTCATGTATTTCCCTCCATAATTTTCTTCTACAATATATTGAAAATTTTTAACTAAATTTTTTTATGAAATAAATCTTTTAAATTAAAATTGTAAACTAAATCTTTTCCTAAATTAATTTATACTTAAACTATATAATATTTACTAAACAATTGAATATTTTTTTTAATTTTTATTATACCTTCTAAAACAAATCAATCCCACATTCACCATGCTATAAAACAATTCCTTAATGGTCACTTTATCATAGTTCCCTATATCACCATAACAAAATTTACATGTTAAAAGTTTTATAAAAACAAATTATTCCCACATTAACCATATAGTAAAACAATTCTATAATATCCGCTATATAATAAATTTCATTATCATTATTCTCACATCGCATCAAGGTTTTTCAAGGTTTGTTAAAAGACTTGGAGTGAATTTGTGGAGGAGCTACATTTCTATCAACAACATATTCAACGGAGGATTATCGCATTTGAAAGTTTAGTTTATTTTTTTCCTGTGTGAAACTTTTAAAATTAAATTAAATTAAATAGGTTTAATGAAATTTAATTTTTTTTTAGAAATTAAAAATTTCAATGATACAGATTTACCCACTATGTCCATAGTGGTCATGGTGGGTCTGATCATTCTTCGAGCGGCCCAAGGGGCATGTGGGGGAGGGGAGGGGGGGCTGGTTACCTAGCCGCCCACCCCACCTCGGTGGCCCATGGCCGGCTGGGGCAGTGGCCATTGGGCCATCCGGGTGGGGCAGAGGGTTGGGTGCCCAACCCCCCTAACCCACCCCGGCGACCCAACAGAATGCTGCCCCGACCGGCCATTCAGCTGCCGAGGTGGGGTGAGGCGGATGGAGGCCAGCGCCCCCCACCCCACCACACTGGCCCAACGGGTTTCCGGTGGGCAAGGGGCTGGGTGTCGACCCCTTGCCCACCCCGGTAGACCAAACAGACAATTGGAGAGGCAAACCATTGGCCGCTAGGGTGGGGGCGTGGGGCTGCGACCGACCGCTGGGGTGGGGCGGGGGTCGGGCGCCATCCCCCCCGCCCCACATTGGTAGCCTAATGACCCGCTGCCCTGGCCAGTCGTTGGGCAACCGAGGTGGGGCAGGAGGGCCAATATCCAACCCCCTGCCCCACCCCGGCGGTCTAACGGCCCATTACCCTGGCTAGCCATTAGGCCATCGAGGTGGGGTGAGGGGCCCGGCACCAAGCCCCCCGCCCCACCGCGGTGGCCCAATGGCCCATCGCTGGGGTGGCACGGGGTGACTTGGGGTTGTGTGGGGGGGTGTCCGTTGGGCCGCCGAGGTGGGGTAGGGTGGTTGGCACCCTGTTATATGGAATTTGTATTTATGGATAAACACATTTTCCCTAAATGGGTAGCTACACTTAGAACAAAAAAAAGAAAGTAGTTTAACCTTTTCTTATAGTAGATAGATGAGATGAAGGAACTTACTTGTAATATTTCACTTCCTTGACCTCATTTGAATTTCTCTCGCGCTCCCACTTGAACTGAATCCGCTCAATTGATACCTGTGTCAATAGAAACAGAAATGATAACGATCAAAGCATACATGATCTATATACTATAAACCAATGGAATCGACAACATTGAAACACATAATCATCATAGATATGAACAATAATATCAGAAAAGGAATAAACAAATGGATTATTGTAGAAGGAAGAGTTACACCCAATGTGGTTTGATCCCGTGTCACTCATCTAGCTTCAGTCCAACCCTCATCGCACCAAAAGCACACCAGTCCAGTAGCATAACATTACTTAACTTGAACTCAAATCTCAAACTAACATTATTTCTCTACAATCTTCAAATTCCAGCCTCCTCATCACTATTATGAGTGATCAATTTATAGGGAAATGGAGGTGGTTTTGTCATAAATCTGGCATTGAATGGTTTTCCAAAGATGGAGTTAGTTTCCATGGAGCAAGGGATGAGAGGATAGGAGGTTAATTGATCCATAGCCTATACAAATTCGAGCTCATAAGATGGGATAAGAGCTAGGATCCTTCTAGAATGATCTAGAATCAAAGAATATTCCCATAACCCTATGCAAATTTTGCTCATTCTTGCCCAGTGCAGGTGTAATTGGGCCTAACTACACTAAAGTGCAGGCCTAAATGGGCCTACTTGCTATGCAGTGCAATTACCCCTAATCAAGGCTACGCTCGTGTCCCAAGGAGGAATTTCAGTAAAGGTTTCACGCTAGGAAACTTTCATGGATGGAAGCATTCAATGTGATGACTTGTCTAGGGCATGTAGCAACTGAATTAGGGTTTGATGAGCCCTAATTGTACTAATCTAAATGTCAGGAGTGATGTACCCAAATAGACCTATAACAGCTACTCCATAAAGCATGAAGTCAAAAATGATAATGTTGAGTGATATGCTTTACGATGTGACAGGGAGGATGAGAAGCGGATGGTGGCCTGCATCAATTACAATACATAATATCATGATATCGTTGAATTTTTCATGAATTTTTGAGGGAAAGGCATACCCATACTCATCACATAAACTTTTCATTACATGTACATAAATTAGATAGTCGTCTACAAATATAGACCCATGATAGGATGACCATCTATGTAAAGCCATCATACAGATGATTTAGCACTCTCCTAAAATCATAGGCTGGATGGATGAAACTAGATCTAGGATCTTCTATCTCATCCATTCATTTACTCAAGTACGAGTCTAACCATGTGAAAATGTGATCTAAAGTCAAACATGGGAAGACACCAGCTGATGATGTAAGTTGTTAATAGATGTGAGAGAGATCACTGATAATGATAATGATTCTCAAGGTACTATAGTACATTCTGCATGGTGTGAATACATGTTTTAATGTCGAACACCATACAAAGTCTTTCGATCGAAGGGAAGTAATGTCAACCTATCACCGAAAGCGAGAAACTTGCCATTGATGTATGCAAGCCTAAAGGTACTAGAAGGATGTTCCTAAGTCAACTTCCTGGATAATGTGATGATGTCAACAAGAATCGACTCGTTGTAGGAGAGCCTTGATGTATCACCCATCAATGACATGAAACGAGTGTAATGATTTTGAAAACAGAATTCGACTAATGATACAAGGTTCAGGAATGGCGGTCATGAAAATGAAGGTTTCTAAGTATTGAAAAGGATGAAGCTCACTGAATGACTTCTCTTGAACATGTCAAGACACTGAATGAATTGGCAACATTGACCAAAACCCAAAGTGATGGATGCTTTGATAGACCATAGGTATGATAACCATCAAGCAGATAACCCAACCCAAATAGTCACAGAGATGAAGTGAAAATGTCATGTTCAAGAGTGACTTGCTACCATAAAGTGCTTTATCCCTTTTCCCATTTTCCCCAATCATTGCTAACTAGTATCTCTTTATTTTTTAACAAGCTTGAGGAGGATAGCATATGCTTGTAGTATAATTCCACCCTTTAGGTGAATACATCACTATGGGATGTTTTAATGAGACTACCGAAGGTGAAACTCGGTCTTGTCATGATGGACAAGTTTATCGCTATTTGATGTTTTAATGAGTTTAACGACAATGAAAACTTGGTCCTTTTCATGTTTAGAGAGCTTAAAAAGGGACAAAAAGAAAAATCCGCAAGTTCTTTTTCATAAATTTGTCTCTCAAGTCCGAAAAACTGTAAAATAATACAAGAGAGAACCTATTGACCATGTTAAATCAACGTATTCCTTTTTGTAAGTAATCTATCTCAGTCTGAAATAGGGTTAAACTTATACTAAGTAGATGTCATTTCCAATCCGTTAACGAGCTGAAAAGGACAAGCGCTCGATAACCCTACCCCAGCCTCCTTTTAGACCCTCCCGCTATTAGCCTGCTTTCACCCTGTCAATATCTGGCTTTGGCAACTGTTGCTTGAACTTGGTAAACTAGTGAGTGACGCTCGCCAATAGGACCAATGCCTTTACCTGTCTTTTGGAATGTGTGGTGGAATGGTCCTTGACCTTGCTCCCTTATGTCTTGTGTGCACCCAGGAGCATCATATGTGAGCCTTCCCTGCTTTTCCTGCTTGCCTTGATGCTACTTCCTCTTTATCTCGAACTTGATCTCAAAATGGAAATAAAACTATAAAGGGATATGCTTTTGCGGCCTTTTCCTACGCTCATTACCAAATTTACCATCTCTGGGGCCGCCACCTTTCTTTCAGTGATCGCGCTACCTTTATGTACTTAATTTTACACTTATCGGAAGGCCAGGGTCAAATAGGATAACTCGATAGTCCACGTTTCACTATTGAAATTCCCAGTTTGCACAAGCAAGCTTTTAACTTGAACGATTTCCACCCCGATCCGTGGATTTTACCTAAAGTGTCAGTCAGGGTTCGGCATTTTATTTACCCACCCGGAAGTGAAATCCTGCAGATGAAGCAGGGCTCCCTAGTAAGTACATAATGGGAATGTGAACCACATAATGAGTATCATGCAGAGCAATGGCTAGCCCATGGCCAGTCCTATTCCAGTGAGTCCTCTTATCTATGGTGGACGGAAAGACCCTACAGCAGATAACATGGGTGTAAGGAATGGGATTCATAACTTTCTTACTCGTCCAGCTTGTCCATCTCGCGATGGCTAATTCCTTTCTCCTTGATTTCATGAACGCCTATGCAGGTAGTTTTTATATTTAGAAAGCCTGAAAAGAGGTTAAAGAGGACTCCAGGGGGGTTCCTTTTTCGATGTTTAACAAAGCTCAAAAAAGAGACAAAAGTATGCTCTATGGTCAAAAGTACAATTCATGATCATGCATGTCAAATTCACTATATCAGTTGTAAACCTACTCAAAGAATCACCAAATAGATTAAACATACCTATTTCATTGGTAAAAATGGGTAAAAACTATAGTTTATTAATTTAATGAACATGAAATAACCATAAAACAAGAGTTTGCCAAGTCATTTTTACCATTTGATATTTACCTTTCAGTTTTGTGCTCTGAACCAATTTTTACCTCGAACTTTAGTAGCTAATTGCAGGAGATTTTATGGATCATTCTTCGTGCCCTCAGAACCAGGTAGGAGATCTACCTTTTCTCTTTCATTTAAGTTCATTCTTTTGCAGTTTCAGGCAAATTTTTTAGGATTTTTTGGTCCCTAGGGAAAATATACCTTGCCCTGGGATCAACCTACACTTGCATATTGAAAATTGCACTGCAGTGCACCCAAGCAGAAGGGTACCTACTCTGCAGTGCACTATCTCAAGACCAGGGCTACACTAGGTGCAGTTTATAAATCTGTTTCTCCTGTTTTACCCAAAAAATCTCCAGTTTTTTGCATGAAATGGATCCTAACTAAGCCTATGGCTTGATTTCAGACTTTGATCGGATCAGAATGGATATTACTTGGTGTGAAAGAGAACATGAAGAATAGGATATGGTTGCCCTAAATGATCTTGGTACCGTTGAGTCCCTCAAAGACTGTGGGTTACTCAAATACTTCAACCTATCCGGGATGAGGCAACAATTATAACTATTGCAGTTCTTAGTTCATTGATGGGATGCAACAGATCAGGCTTTTCACATAGGCAACAAAGTTCTCCCTATATTGATTAATGACATTTACTTTCTCATAGGGTTGTCGAGACGTGGTGCCCCCATTTCTCTTTTAGGTTCTACTCGTGGGGGTGAATCAATGAGGGATTACATTTGAAAATTATGTCAACCATGTATACAACCTAGAAATGATGGAAATATAAGCATCAAATAATTTCATGATATTCCCTTGCAAGCAATCCTTTTCACTATCACAAAGTTGGCAGGTAGTGCGACACTTCATATGGCGAATAGATCATACATGCAGTGTGCGCTTGAGTGCCTTGAGCCAACTATGTTCAACTAGTGTGAGGTCATACTTTCTTCAATGAAGAGAAACTGACTAAAGTAAAGAGTAGTAAGACGAAGAATTTTAGCTATGGATTGATCTTAATCGCTTTTACTTTAGAGAGAATTCCATTGATGCAACCTCAGCATGTGACACTAAGTTTAGCTGGTCCTAGAGATGCACAGATGCAGAGATGGGTAGAGTTGATGGCTAGACATGCTGGTTAGTCATTAGTCACATTTTCTATTGCATTCTTCAGTTGTCTCCATTGAAAACATATTGTTATCGAGGAGCATCCATATGCAGGGATGGATTTTTGTGGAGATCCAGATTTGAGATTACCAATGGGTGCTCAATGGGGTGCTATATGTAAATTGTTCTGACCAAGTGTTTTTTATTTTTTTGAGTTTGTACATGTTTTTTGTGTTTTTGATGTTTCCAAGACTGAACTAAAATTTTTCTCATGCATACATATGTTGGCATTGTTCTACCAATGGTTCATCAACAAGAGGTGGGTGAACCAATGCGGAGAAATGTCAGAAGGGTAGTTCTCTAGGATTTGGATTTGACTGAGACACTGGCAGATTTGCAGGACCACATAGAGGGGTTAACCCTCGATATTCCAGATGTTTGGATCGAGGAGTTACCCATGAGGCTACAGTGCCATACTATTGGTGTACCTAGCTGTTGGATGAGGCTATTGCACATGATAGCTCAGGTTGTGACCTATTATCATGAGCATCATTAGGTCTACTTAGGATGATTTATTGTATGCATTTTGAGTTTTGAGGTCAGATGACCCACATGTCTTGGACACAAATTTTGTAAAAAAATTTAAAATCTATCTATTTTACTTCCAGTGTTTTTATATGGTTATGTGTGATCATATTCAACTATTGATGTGAATTAAAAATTTACTTTTTACATGTGTCGTAAATGTTTTTTGCTAAATAATCAGTCAATGTGTTAAAGTTTCTGGAAATGTGTTGATATTGCATGTAATAAAAATCTCTTTCCAAGAGCCGAACTCTAAGGGACATATGATAGATAGTTGGATTTCAGATGTTATAAACATTTGTAAGTTGTAGTACAACAAGTTGTGAGTCTAACCTAATGATGTTTCAGCGAATGCCAAGAGAAATTCCATCAAGGAGGAGTTTGATCAATGCGCTATACTCAGCGATATTGTTCGTAGAATGACTGGTACAAACCCCTTGAAAACTCACTAACTCGCCACTTGGAGCGAATATGGCCCATTTTGCAAAAGATAGGCTCTGCGTACTACGACTAGCACCATCGATATAACCAACAAATGGTTCCAAAGATTCCGACATCTACAACAAATGCAAAGTGGATTATTTAACCACATAAAAACTCTAAAAGTCACATTGTGGCACACACACGTGCAATCAAAGCATATATAAAGTGTATTTTACAACGCGAAATCAAGCATAGTAGCATTTCAGATACGACCCATTTCGAGGCTGCGACAATGGAATTCCATCATAATCAACTCACTCGTAAGTGCCTTTTGCCAAAACATGCTTGACAATATAGGGCCCCATCCATAATGGTTCAAATTTCCCTACTCCTAATTTATTGGCTTCCCAATCATAAAGCAAGACAAGGTCTTGTTCTGAGAAAATGTGAGGCTTAACATTGCGATCATATTGTCCCTTATTCATTTTTTATGTGCTTCATTGGCTAATGCGGCTTCACAATGTGTTTCATCTAGATGGATGAGTTCTAAGAAATGTGCTTCCTCATCAGAAGTGTTAGGTAATAGGTCAATTGTGAGTTTTAATGATGAAATTTCACATTGGATGGACAAGATTGCCTCTAGACCATACACCAATTGAAAGGGTGTGAATCCAGTTACGTTTCTTGCCGAGGTTCAATAACCCCACAAAGTTGAGTACAAGATTAAATGCCAGTCTCTTTTATGAACTCATATCATTCAATGAAGCATTCGCTTAAGAATTTTGTTGATAGCTTCAACTTTTCCATTAGCTTGTGGATAATGAGTAGAACTATCATGTGAAAGTCCCAACTTGGCAGTTAATTCAGTCATCATATGGTTGTGAAAATGTGAGCCATGATCTGTAACTATAGCTTGTGGTACACCGAATCGTGCAACCACATGGTTGAAGAAAAAAAGAGTAGTCGTCTCACCACTATTGTTTAATGTAGGCATCGCCTTGGCCCATTTCATAAAATAGTCCATGGTGACAATAATATACCCATTAACCCCGGCCGAGTGAGGATTACATGTCGTGAAGTAAATGCCCCATTTTGTAAATGGTCCAACAACAATGCAGGTGGTAATCGAGTTTTACGTCAAAAATCTGGCATGCATGACAAATTTTGACAGCAATAATGCAATCATTAAATATGGTTGGCCAAAAGTAACCAACACAAAGAATCTTCTATGTGGTAGCATAACTAGATAAATGTCCACCACAAGCACTAGAATGGCAATCATTCAATACATTATTGGCTTCCTCATGTGTGAGGCACCTCCGTAAAATCGTGTTGATACCATGACAGTAAATGGTGTCGCTAATGATCATATAATATTTGGCTTGATATCGAATACGTCACTATTGCAAGGAAGAGGTATCAGGCCAGGAATTTTGGGTTTCGAGATAGATCAATATATCTCCATACCAAGGGTTAGATGACGAAATCAGAAACAGAGACTCATACAGAATTGATGGTTCCATTGTTGAGTCAATGGCTGTAGAGGGAAGGTCACAAAGAAGCTCGGCAAAAAATAGAGATTTCTTTGACTTGGATTTGATGAATTCCAAATCACATTCCTGCAAAATGACGATCCATTTTGAATATTTCCCCCCAGCAATTGACGTGACATGATATATGTCATAGGGTTGCAATCTGAAATGACACTGGTCTTTCGGAGTAGGATATAGTAGCTAAATCTTTGTACAGCTTGAACATTAACCAAAGCTAGTCTTTCAACGTAAGAATACTTAACTTTCAAATCATTGAGATTGTGACTCAAATAATAGATCGAATTTTCAGTCCCATCTTCTTCTTGGACTAAAACCATAGCAATGGTTGTATCTGCAGCGACGAGATACAAGAAATAGTCATTTTGATAATTAGGGGCATACATTAATGATGCTCGGATCAGGATATCTTTGAGAGCATCAAAGGAAGCTTGCGCAACCTGGTCCCAATGGAATGGAATCGCCTTTTTCAAAAGACGAGTAAATCCTTTAGTCATTTTGGCATAGTTGGGAATGGATATCCTTAGAAAGTTAGCCTTCCCTTGGAATATTTGTAACTAAAGTAAATTGGAAGGTGGAGGCAGATCAAAAATTGCCTTAACCTTCAAAGGTTCGAGTCAAATTCCTTCTTTACACACCATGAAACCAAGAAAATGAACAGAACCAACACAAAACACACATTTATGTGGATTGAATTGAATTTTGTAGTGTCGGCACCGTAAAAATATAGCTCTCAGATGTTGCGGGTGATCAACCCATTTTCGTGAATGATTAGGTAAATCATTTAGATAGGGTTGAACAATGTGTTTGATGTCATGGAAGGCATAATTCGTTGCCCTATGAAAAGTTGCCCCAACATTCTTCAAACCAAAAGGGAGTTTCCTATATGCGAATGTGTCGCAGGGACAAATAAAGGCAATTTTATATTGGTCTTCTGGGTAGATATTGATCTGATTATAGCCAGAAAAGCCATCCATAAATGAAAATATTTCACATCCGACACAGTCATCAATTATTTGGTCGATAAAGGGAGTGGGATAGTTTTCTTTTGGAAACGCATTATTAACAGCCCTATATTCAACACACACTCGTATTGGTCCTTGTTTCTTCATGACAGGAACAAGATTGGAAACCCAATCAATAAGAGGAATGGGGTATATGAAACCAGCATGCAAAAAAATTTCAGATTCTTCTTTTATGGGATCAGCCTTTTTCGGATGAATATGATGGAGGCGTTGTTGTACTGGTTTGACATCAGGATACATTTTAATCTCATGTTCAACTATACTAGAATCAATACTTTGAATTTCCTCATCTGACAAGGAAAATATATCACAGAATTCACAAAAAAGAGCACGATAAGTTTCAAGTTCTGATGGAGAACAATTTTTTCCAACATCGATGTTTTCTACAATTCTAGGTTTGGTCGAAATATTGATAGAAATGGTTTCTTCAATATTCGATAAGTTTCATTCGGAATCGACTGTGTCTATGAATAAAAAATTTGAAAGTAAATCAACGATTTAAGGGTGATTTAGTTCATTTGGAATATCTTCTATGTGATCTGGAAGATGGGATCGATGATGATAATCTTCCCATGGTTCTCCTTCTGTCATCATTGATTGGATGATTCCTTCATCAGTAGAAAATGTACGTGAAAAAGGATCACAGGAAGTACCATATTCTAACGAACGATCAATCCATACAATTGGTGATGATGGATTTGGGTTTTTCGTGCAAGCCAAAAAGAGTGATTGCTATACGAGCTCAATGGCACTTAGCGGCATGGTTTCATTACACATATCATCTTCAGAATTAGTGGAAATCTTCCATGAATCAGATGAAGTGGAAGATATCATGTTACAAGTCTCAACTTTTGCAACTTCCACCATTTTTGATGGTGATGGCAGCGAAAAGGTACCCAATAGGGAAGAATCTTTGAAGACACCTACTCCAACATTCTGAATAGATAGCGGGGGTCTCTGAACTAATAGAACGCTTCTAGTTTCCTATGAACTAGAGGTGAAGAAGGTGAGTTGATCAATTAATGTGATTCCACCTTTATGGGGGAAAGCAATCATATGAAAGTATGTCGAAACCACAGTAGCCATAACATAAACCCACAGTCCTACTAGTAAATGTTGTAGTCAAGGGCTCCATCAACGAACTCAAATTCAACAGTTACAGTTCTTCCCCCTAGTTCTATCTGCAGATTACTTAAAATTCCACAAGGTGTATAAGTGTGACCATCAAAAGCTTTTAATGTCATAGGTTATCGTGACGAAGGTGGTGAGCCATGTTTTTTCCAGCAATTCATTGACACGATACAAGTAGATGCACCCTCGTCAACAATGGTTTGGTGAACGAGTTTATTCAAAGCCTTTACTTGGATCAACAATGGTAACTGTGCTGGTAATTTTGGCGTATAACCCGCATGGTTAAAAACCAAAAGATTGGAATCCATTGGATCAATTCCACCAATTTCTGACAATAAAGCCTGCTTTTGGGAGGGACAATTTTGAAGCACCTCAAGTGTCGACATAGCAGAAGGTGACTAAGCGAAATCTCATTCTATGTAGTAATTTTGCGTTGCTCGACCTCGAGGGTTGAATGTAGATTTGTGCACAACTCCCTTAGGCGGTTTCATTGTTAACATTGGTGCAATGGGTAGTGGAAAGGAATCAGGTGAAGTCAAAGTTGAAGCATTAGGTTGATCTGTAGCCTGGTTATTCGACGACGATGATGGATTAATGTAATATCTACTTCGTGTAGTCACCAAAACATCAGTTTTAGGCTTAGTGGTGGATAGCATAAGCACTTGTGAAGTGGAAGCATGTTCTATAGCAACCAAATGAGTCTCTAGGTTTGGAAAAGGGTCTGTCAACACAACGGATGCACTAGAAGTCTTAAGAAGTTTTGAGAGTTCAAAGATGTGAGGATAGTCTCGCGTAAACTACTCCTCATTACATATTAAACATGGATAATGAGGTTTCCTAGCTGGAGAAGAGGAATCAGATGATTTATCGTCAGGGGGAGGATTTTGTTTCTTTTTAGCTTTCCCCTTTTTCTTGCCTCCAGGTTGTTTTTCATTTTTACCTTTGTCAGATGACACGACATTTATTTTGGAAGCAAGTGTATTACCAAGTCCATAGGAAGTTTGATTCAAAATAGCAAGTGCTTGACTAGGTGTTCTACTTGGTATTTTTGTGCTAGAAGAACCTATCACACCGTCACTGACATGAGAGTCCTTACTGGATGGAGGTGGTGGAATAGTAAAAGCTGGTCTAGGTGCATTTGGAATTTTATCATAGAGCGTGCCAGACTAGGTGCAAATAAAGTCTAAGTATTGGGCACGAGAAATTACTTGCTCTTCAGTAACAACTCTTCCTTTAGCCACATCATTGGTGATAGATGGAAACAAGGATTTGATAAACCACTCAGCTAAAAGCTGATCATGAACAAAATTTTTGACCATTCGATAATGACGACACCACTCATGAATATGATCAAAAATGTGAGTAACAGTGGTCTATATAAAGTTGGTCAATAGTTTCATTCCATTTTCATATCTGATGGGTAACTAGAAGTGGGTTAGAGATGTGATGGTTAAGGATGTGAAGTTGTCAAATGAAGCTCGTGGTAATTCAATATACCTCTTTGCAGCCAGAAAAGTAAGCATTCGCTGGAAAAGACGTAGTCTAAATGAATCATCATTTAGGGTGTTGGATGAACACCATTAATGAAAAGTCATAACATGGTTGGATGGATCTTATCCAGGGTTTCAATTGAACTTATGAATATCAGAAGGTAATTTATGAGGAATCACTAGCTACCAAGGTGCATAAATAATGGAATCATTGGTAAGCTGATTTAAATCTGGTAATTCAAGTGTTGCGACAAAAGGCAACTGTCGGTTTAGGTTTGGTTTAGCGTAACCAGGATAAGATGGAATTGTCTGGGAAATAGGCCATTGCATACGAGCATAAGGAATTTGTTGTTGGTAACCTTGATAGGGGTAGGTTTGTTGAGCAAATCTGGTATACGGTGGTTTTTGGGCACCAAGATAAATTTGTTGTTGTCCAAACCCAGCATAGGCTTGTTGATCGGGACCTAGGTAAACTTTTTTTTGACCAAACCCAACATAGGCTTGTTGACTAAGTCCATGATAAGTTTGGTACTATTGTAATTATTGTTGTTGATATTATGGCTGCCATGGTTGTTGATGAAACGGTTGTTGCCCACCAATGTGAGTTTGACCAGGTTGTGAATAAATTAGACCTGTGTAAATCTGAGTCATCCCAGTTAATGGTAAACTAGCCTAAGGTTTTTGGATTCTAGGCACAAATGGTTGTTTTAAAACTGCTTGAGAAGACTGAGTCTATAGAACTAAAACTTGAGGGTCAGATGTTGAAGGACCAACTTGAAAAGTTTGAGATACAATTAACTGAGCTTGCCACTATGGTAAAGTCGTAACGACAGGTGTGGTAGTTATGGATGAAACGGATTGCATTGGTTATGATGGATACACAAGCCTTGGTTAAATGGGAATTTTAGGTTACCACTGACAAACAATCATTCTGGGCTGACCTAAAGACAATGGTATACCACCATATGATTGGCCCCCAGAAAATGGAGGATAAGCAGATTAGGCATATTTTTCTCCATATGGAGGTAATCCAGTGTAAGGTTGATACATTGGATAGTAACCAGATGGACCAGCTTGATATTGACTTGATGGATCAAACTGTTCAATATCCATAACTGAAGAACCAGGGAAAATTCTTGTAGATGACATGGGTGAAGACCATGGATTAGAAGCAACACCAGAGTGAGTTCCAGATAATGATTGGTAACCCAGTGAGATAGATGGAACACCATACAGATGTGACTTAGGTGTTGTGGTAAACATCGAAGAAGTAGCGACAATAGATTTTTCCACAGCTGTAATAGATGGTACAGTCTAGGATGTTGGTTCAACCATAGTCAAATGACCCAATAAATTTCCTAATGAATCTAAGGGAGTTTGAAAGTAAACAGGATCAAAAGGAGTAGTAAAATGAGGAGTATAAGGATAAAGATAAAGCCCTGGTCCAAAATGAGTTGGAGTTCTTGATGTTTCTTCTTCAGATTCCTCTTCAATAGCAATCAAACCAGGTGGAAGGATTTCACCATTAGGTCCATAATAGATTTCCAGTGTTTAACTCTGTGGTAAAGGGGAAGTATCAATAGTTATAGATGTCTGAGGATAAACCAGTCAATTGTCTTCCAGTACGGGAATAAACTCTGATTGTTCAACTTCAAGATCCAATTGTTCTCGTAAAAGAACATTGGGTTCAGGATGACCTTCTTGAACAACTTCTAGTTCAGAAGTAACTTCTGGTTGACCTGTGATAAGTTCAGGATCAACTTTTGGTTGAACAGAGTCAAGTTCAAAAGTAATTTCTTGTTGAACAAATTTGGGTTGAGGATCAACTTCTTGTTGGACAACTTCAGTTACCATTTCACTAAGTTCACTTTTAGTGTCCTCAGGTAATTGTAAAGGTTCCATTTCAGTAGCAGATAAAACAATAACTGTAGGAGTAACTGGGGTCAGAGTACTTACCATTATAGGTGACTCTAGTAAATTAGATGAAGAACTAGAAGTTTGTGATGTATTTGACTCATTTAAATGAGACTTCTTTTTTCGACTAGGTGAAGATTTAGGGGGTAAAGGTGGTTTACTCGCCATCCTCCATGAACGATGGGGTAAAGGTTGATGTTCCTCCATGGTTGCTAATTGATTTTATTACAAAAAGAAATAAACAAAAAGAGGGTAATCTAGGCAAAAGGATTACCAAGCAACTGTGAACTATAATATACTGCCTCAGTAAACCAAGGACTTAACATACATGTAGGCAATCTCCCCAAATGTTATGTTCGATGTATCACAGTGTACAAGGCGGCCGACTTGGTTACCTAAGGATGGATAGAAACCTAATGTAGTCCTCCCATATGTACTTGAAAGTATGTGGAGGCCCAATCCGTGTTAGCGGTTTTCTAATGCGAAACCACACAGTGAGAGAATTCCTTTATATTTTTCGTACTATAACAGCACCCTATATACCTGAAGGTATGTGGAAGAGCTACGATATACTTATGTACATGGAATGAGGTATCACACTTGGAATGTATCGCAGACAATTAACGACAACTGCTATGTTTAAAAATGCCAGAACACGTCTCTAGCCTAGAACCTCTAAATGTTATGCATTAAGTTACAATGCTCCATTAGGTTAATTGAGATATCTTTTAAGTTGATCTTTTTTAACAGTGTCTTTCAGGTTCACTGCGTGATGTTTTTGAAATTCCTAGAATGCAACTATGATGAGAAACATTCTTTTCATTTGATTTGAACAATGAAAACCTTAACTAAAAGGGATAAGGAAATCAAAATCTTTAATCAAAGAGGATAGAGCACATCTAATGCAACTTTCCCTATACTATTCTTACAATCACACACAAACCTCTTAATGTATAATGCAAGTTTTTCTTTTCATTTCATTTAATTTTTAGATGAACAAAAGGAAACTGAATGCATAAACAATCAATCAATAATTTTTGCAAGAAACGAAGACTTTACAACAGTTTCTTTTTCAAAGAAATGAAGACTTTACAACACTTATTTTTTAGAATATATTAATCGATGTAAGCTAACTTTGACAATGAATTGATAATGATAAAGAAATCATTTAAGAAACACTAAACAATCAGGGCCAAAGTAGGGCTAGGAGAATAAATAA
Source organism: Pinus taeda (assembly GCA_000404065.3). Classification (NCBI taxonomy): domain Eukaryota; kingdom Viridiplantae; phylum Streptophyta; class Pinopsida; order Pinales; family Pinaceae; genus Pinus; species Pinus taeda. The sequence goes on along the minus strand of APFE031191988.1, from coordinate 154,044 downwards.
AAACTGATTTTAGAACCATAGAAAACATTGATCTTTTATCAAACAACATCAGAAGCCAATTTGGAAAAAACCAAGCCAAAGATGGATTTTTAAGCCTAAAAGGGATCAGCGCAGCCTAGAGTGGGAGAAAATGCACTTCAGTGCACTATCTCTAAGCCAAGGGTACTCTGCAACACACTGTATCAAGGCCAACACTGCACTAGTGCCAAAGAGCCCATTCAGGAGACATCTAATCACAATTTTTTGACCAAAAACACTTCAAAATGACTGAAAAGAGATCAATGAAGTCATGCAAAGTCTACTAGGATTTAATATGATGAGGGTAAACTACCAGGAGCGATGGGCGATCCCCAGTATGGTCACCAATTTGTTATATGGAATTTTTATTTACAGATAAAAACATTTTCCCTAAGTGGGTAGCTACACTTAGAACAACAGAAAGGAAGTAGTTTAACCTTTTATTATAGTAGATAGATGAGATGAAGGAACTTACTTGTAATCTTTCACTTCCTTGACCTCCTTTGAATTGCTCTGTCACTTCCACTTGAACTGAATTCGCTCAATTGGTACCTGTGTCAACAGAAACGAAAATGAAAATGATCAAAGTATACATGATCTATCTACTATAAACCAATGGAATCGACAACATTGAAACACATAATCATCATAGATATGAACAATAATATGGGAAAATGAATAAACAACTTTATTATTGTAGAAGGAACAACTACACCCAATTTGGTTTGATCTCATGTCACTCATGCAGCTTCAATCGAACCCTCATCACACCAAAGGCACACCATTCCAACAGCATAACATTACCTGACATGGACTCATATCTCAAACCAATTGCATTTCTCTTCAATCTTCAAATTCCAGCTTCCTCTTCACTATTATGAGTGATCAATTTATAGGGAAATGGAGGTGGTTTTTTCATAAATTGGGCATTGAATGGTTTTCCAAAATTGGATTTAGTTTCCATGGAGTAAGGGATGAGAGGGTATGAGGTTAATTGATCCATAGAATATCCAAATTCGAGCTAATAAGATGGGAAAAGAGTTGGGATACTTCTAGAATGATCTAGAATCAAAGAATATTCCCAGAACTCTATGCAAATTTCACTCATTATCACCCAGCGTAGGTGTAAGTGGGCCTAGGTGCACTAAAGTGCAGGCCTGAATTAGCCTACCTGCTACGCAACATAGTTACCGCTGACCAAGGCTACGCTGGTGTCCCAAGGAGGCATTTCAGCAAGGTTTTAGGCTTGGAAACTTTCATGGATGGAAGCATTCAATGTGATGACTTGTCTAGGGAATGTAGAAATTGAATTAGGGTTTGATGAGCCCTAATTTTACTGATCTAAAAGTCAGGAGTGATGCGCCAAAATAGACCTGTAACATGCCTGAATCTACGCCCACTTTGATGAGCCGATTTTCGGGATGAGGTGGCAGGGGGCTTTTTTTTATTTTCTTGTTTTTTTTTTTGTTTTTTTTTAAATTGTTATGTTTTACCAAATTAATTTTCATTTATCATTTTGTTTGTTAATTTAAGCTATTATTTTTTTGTAATTTAATGATTTATAATATGTCTTCTTTTGCAGGAAAATGGCATCAAAGAAGATTTATGTGAATCTTTCTGGGCCAAAGACTATTAAAGGTGGATCGTCAAATATCCCTGTTGAACAAACCAAACCTGAGCTGATAGCTACAAATCTTTCAAGTGCCTCAAACAATAAGAAGACAATTTCATATTGGAAGAAATCAAAAGAAGTGAAACTTTCAAAAACTATACGGTATGTGAAATAAAGAGAAAACGGAGATGTGAAAATATATCTATATGCTGATATACCTAATGATATTGGAATTTATGAGGTGCTGGGAAAGGTCATAGACATCTATTCGATACCAAACAGTGAAGTTATTTATATACTTACAAAACCACCCAAGTCACATGAAAGGATTAAATATCAGTTATTATATTCATTGTATGACACGAGAGAGGTATCCACAAAGTCGTGTAAACAAATCATAAATGAGATTACACAAAATATCGTAAGTATTGTTATTGATATTTGTGTTTTGCGTTATTGTAACTGTCTCATTATATTTTTATAACTTAGTTTTTATTGACATATGATATTTTGTCTTACCATAATTTTTTTAAAAGTGTTTCAATTGGGAGGCATTCATTTCATAGAGCATGATATTATGAATGTTGTCAGCAGTTTCTACTCAGTGTCAGAAGAAAATATGGGAAACAAGCAAAATGTAGTAATTCATGATGCTACAAAACTACATCCAAGGGATCAGAAAAAAAATGCCTCTAGTGGATAAATCTAGCAAAGGTAGACAAGTTACTTTTGAAGATGAGGAAGTTGAAACTGACACTGAAGAATATGTTGTCGTTATTGAGGATGACATTGGAACTGATGTCAGAAAGGAGAAGAGTCGTAAAACACCAAAATTAACAATGACCAAAATTAAATCTGTTCTAGTTAATGATGAGAATGTTATGAGGAAGAAAAGTAAAGTTGAGGATTCTCAAGTGGTAATTATCAACAATGAAGATCATAGTGAAACTTCAAAAGAAATCAGAGAAATAATTATATTAGGAGCTGATTTAGAGGATGGCATTATTAAAACAAAACAAAATGCCATTCGACAGAACTTGATAAAGAGAAACATAATTGAGGGTGGTCATACATTTCAGCTTGATGTGAGATAAATCTACAAGGCAAGTGAAGGACAATGTAAATATCAAATTAGAAAGCCACACCACCTGCATGTTCACAACTTGAAGACATTGATGAGGTACAATCCTTATGCTCATGTGGTTAATTATGTGCTTCTTGTTGATCCAGTTCAAGTTCCCAACAAAGAAGCTTTTGATAAATCAAAATTTTTTGAATACAATTATTATGTGCTTGGGGGGAACCATTCTGTAGAATATCAAAGACAATTGATGGAGGAATATCCCAATAACCAACATTTTGAAACAATGAAATGTATCATTTATCCTAGCTTATCAGATATAGAAGCAAAGTTAGTGGCATGGGATCATAACTCAAATAATGAATATAGGATGTCTATGACTTTCATCCAAAGGGTTAGATTTATTCATAGTGAAATTGAAGAAAACATGAACACTGTGGAAAATCCGAACTCCATTAAGAAATAAGATAAATGTTATTGTATATTCCAAAAGGAATGTTGTATGGAAATATAGGCTATCAAATTGAGGAGAAAATCAATTCAAAAGGTGGCATAGTAAATATTGATTTATTTAGAGGTATTGATAACATTTTCCAGTTGGAATTTAGAACTGGAGAGATATGGGAATTGATTAATGAGATTTTTAGCATGTGGGAGAACATTGGCATTAAAAATGAGAAGGCCAAAATGTCTAAACCATTCATATGTAGAAATAGTAAATCAAGTCTTAAAATGAAGCAACTTCCACAAGATATGACTATCACACCTTGGAGAGCATTGCAAGGAGTGAAGGATGAAGAAATTGTCAAAGCAATATTATCTCGTGTGAGGTTAGGGGAATTATCGTTGGAGGAAATGTCTGAGGAATATCAAAAGCAAGTTTGTCGAATTATTTTTACTTATTTCTAGATTATAATCATCTTTTAAATATAACATATTGTTCTTGTTGTATTTGTTATAAACATCATTATATTAATTTTTTTTACTTTATTTATGAATTCACAAAGTTTACATGAAAATACAAGAACAAATGGTTAAATTGTTGAATGAAGATAGTTGGGATGATGTTGTATGCAACTATCTAGATTCAAGTTCTACATCAACACTAAAAAAAAAAAAATACTTTGCATTTAAAAAGGTATGTTGATTTATACATTCATTTTTATTCATCTATATACTATTTTTATTTTATAACTTATACATATATTTGTTTATTTTATTAAAGATGAGGAAGGATGAAAATGGAGCACTAGATAGTTTCAGAACCTTCATTGAAAAAATTAATAATGAAAGATTGAAGAAGAAATGTCTTAGGAATGTTGAACTTGATCCAACTCTTACTCATTTCATTTGGAATGGGCTTGACACTATTCAATATCAAGTAATACAAGGCGACTTTGAAGACATTGCTAAACTCATACCTAAAAGGGATTATGCCCTAGTTATTGCAGATATTCCCCATGGTTTCAATATCCCAAACATTGACTATGATAGTGACCCTTATACTTATCAAGCTCTTAGTATAGTGGTTGCGTATTTCTCGAAGTCACATCATCACCATTATGGAGATTTGTGACATTTCATTGAGACACACAATTGGCAATGTTATTGTCAAGGTTGAAGGGGAAAACAAACTCAAGGATGCAGCTTACATGGTAGGACGTTGAAAATGTATATTTGATTAATGTTAAAAAATTTTATTTATGCACAAGTTAATTGAACTTTTACTATTTCATGTTACATGAAAAAGTAAAATCTTCTTAACTATGAAGATCAACCATTTATAAATGATTGTGAGTTCATCCATATTGATAGTTGGGAAAAGATGATAGCTATATGTCTATGATTTTTAATCGGGTAGATGGAAAGAGTCATAACCAAGTACTGGCTTATAATTTTGTTGTGAGAAAACTAACATATGAAGACAAAGAAGCAAAAGAAGAGATAGTTAATATTTACCAAAAACCACAGTTACGGATTAACTATCTTATAGGCAGATGTTCAAATGAAGGAGAATGGGTTCTAGATTTATTTTCTAGATCACGTAAGTTTTATTATATGGAATTTAATTTCAATATCTTCTTTTTTAATTTATACATCATTATACTAATTTACTTCATTATTTCTTTTGTGCTTGATAATTAGATACAACACTAGCATGTTGCCTTCAAAAAGGAAAAATTGCATTGCCATTGAAAAAGATCCAGTACAGTGCCATTTTATTCAGCAAAGAATTAATGCTCTTCAATTTCTTCCAGATGCAATGTAAGAAATTGGGTTAAAGAAATGGGATTTTAGTGAATCACGAGTAGTGAAAAAGGTAAAGGAACCTCAACCATCATTACATGGAATGATTAGAAAGGCATACATTGGGAGATTCGGAGACATCAAAGATCAATTAGAAGAGGAAAATGAGCAAAATGAAGCAGAAAATCTTGTGGAAGAAGACAATGATGAAACTCTAGAGGATGAAGAGTTTGGATTACGTGATATTGTTGATTAAATTTAAGTTATGTTTGGAAATCAAGCTCATTTTTTGTAACTATTAATTAGTTATACTTGTAATATTTGACTTTGACATTTTATGAGAAGAATAAGCATTCAATTAATGTTGCTATGTGTTCGATATTTGTATTATGTGATTTTTTCATTAAATTTCATGTTAATCATTATTTTTTTAAAAAGACAATGACTATTATTATTTTTTTGACATGAAAATCATAAAATTATATATAATATAATATATATATATATATATATATATATATATTATATATATAAATATATAATATATATTATTTAACCATTTTTGTTAAAAATTTTCCTATAAAAATTGTGATTTTGACATGTCATTTCTGGCAAAACATTATCAAAATGAGTAATTTTTAGTTATTATTTATGTTGAAAATGGTTATTTTTATGTCAGTTGTTAAAAATTAATTTTTTTAGAGACAATTATTTAATGTGCATGAAAAATTTATTAACGATATATAATAATATGTAAATGTCGAACTTTAAAATATCGACCTTTTTTTTCAAATATGCAAAACATAAAAAACTCACTACAAAATATATATATATATAATATATATAGTAGAAGAAGACCACTTCAAAAATTGTTAAATTTAGAAAATAATTATTTACATTTCATACATTAGAAAATTTAAACTCAAAAAATAGGTCTTTTAAAAAAGGGCCTGATGCAGAATCACCACCTTTTTAAATTAGCATGAAAATCACTAACATTCTAAAAAGTAATGTACATTAAAAAAAATTAAAGTGCCAAAAACTATGTTTAAAAAAAATATATTTGTATTCTACATCGCCCCTTTTCAAAATCGAGTCACTTTTTTGCTACCTCTACGAAACGGGTAATTGTATCAGTTCCTATTTCAAAGTTTACATTGTTCAAGGAATCCCAAGCCAATACACACATGAACATATATATTTTTGGAAGATGAACCAACAGTTGTATTATTATTTAAAGAATAAATGGGAAGCTTACAACCCTAGCCTTGATGTTGAAAGGCTCTCCTTGAGTGGTAATCCAAGTCTAAGGCAAGAAACTCTCTAAACACTCCTTCTCCAAGTCTGATGAATAACCTCTAATCACAAGCTCAGTATAGGGGTGCAAATGGACATAGATCAACTATTTGGGAATGATAGAGGGGGAATTATAGGCTGGGAGAGGGAGTTATGACTCCTCCAAAGATAGGATTACGACCACATCTCAATGAGGTATCTCATAGGGATGAGAGCAAGAGGTCAAATTAGGAGGGTTTGACCTCATCTATGTGAAACCACCTCCAGCTCGTTGCTCTGGAAGTTTCTAGATCATGAATCTTCTCATCCTCTTTAGGAAAATTTCCTTTTTGAGACCATTGCAGGTATGAGAGAAAACAGATCAAGGCCATCGTTGGCATAACACGGTGCAAGAGGCGATCATCACGTTTTGAGCTTCATAAGGGTGATGATCCTCATTTTAGGGTTTCATGAGCCATTTGTTCAAGGAAAGCTCCAGATATTTTCCAAGAAAAGTTAAAGGAGGGACCTGAACTTGTATACATGGATGAGTATACTGTATAATGATCATGTTTTAGGCACTTTAGGGTATGTCACAAGGAATTTCATAAGGTGTGCCAAAATATTGTGTAACAGATGCCCCCTAAAGCATGAAGGTGGAACAAGGAGTGATGGCTGAGATGCTTTACGAGCTTTTGGAGAGGACAAAGACATGCACTGTCAGGAGACCTGAAAATCAAGGATGCATATAAATATACATATCTAGGATCAAGACATGAATCCACAGCATGGAAATAGCCATCCGGATGATGAATACTAGACAAAAGATCCATGGTATGGCCGCAGCCATCCAGATAATAAGGATCATCATAAATATAAAGTCTCACGGTATGGTCACAACCATCCATATAGTAGAAACATGTGTATAATCATGAATAACTCCATGCAGCCTAAGCCATAATAGACAAGTCTCAAGGTCTTGTGCTCCATCCCAACCCTATCAATGTATGAATTCTAGCATGTGAATAAACGTGTTCAAGTCGAACATGCCAGAAAACCACCTGATTATCGGGTAATGATGTGAACCATTAACAGGTACGAGAGAAACCACCAATAATGAAAATGGCTCTCAAAGTACAAATTTACAGTCCGTGAATGTGATAATGAAGCTGAGGTTAAACACTCATGGAATCACCCAATCGAAAACCAATAATGAAGACCTATCGTCGGATATGAAGGACTGGCCATTAGAGCATGCCAACTCTAAGGTACCCAAAGGGAGTTCCTAAGTCATCTTCCTGGATAATGAGCTAAAGTCGACAGGAAGTGACCCATCGAAGGAGGGAAATGATGAATCCCCCATCATCGACATGAAACAAGGAATAAATTCAAATGATATTCAGGACTATAGCAATGACTCAAACAATGTACAGGTAAATAACTACATATTGGACTTCTCTTGAACATATTGGCAACACGACTCTGGAGTGTGGAAGCATATGACTCAACATGCGATGAAAGGTCATGATGATAGTGTGGGATAGTCAAATGAGAGGAAATATAAATTTTCCAAACCTAGGAGGGCAAGTGACTAAATAAGGATATCCCAAACCCGACACGAGAGCAGAAGAGTGTCATGTTCAAGAGCGGCATGTTGCCTATACAAAGGATGTCTCATATTCATTTCCCGCTATTTCTAGCAAGTACCCCAATTATTTTTATCACAAACTTGCATTGGATAGCATATGCTTGTTATGTAAGTTCATTCTTCGAATGATTCCATCCTAGTAAGTTTTACAAGCCCTAGGAAGGAGAAGCTCGGTCTCGTCATAGTGACGAGTCGTTCATCATAAGGCTTTAATGAGTTTGACGTAAGAATAACTCGGTATGTTTTTCATGTACTTGAGTATAAAATGTTTCTTAGAATCCTTGATAGCCAACTTTGTGAAAAGGGTATGAAATACGTTGGTAAACTCTAGCACATCTTGGTCCCTTCCCTGTCACAGCATTGTCCACTTTATGTATTTATCCTCATAGCTCTCGACAGGGTAGTATTGCTCCTTAATGGAATCTTAGAACGAGTTCCAAGTGGGTGTGCTAACAATAGTGAGGTTGTACTTTCATCCTTCTATGCATTGTAGGTTTCCCACCAATCCTTGATGTGGGGAGCAACTTTTAGAAAAGAAAAAGTAATCTTTTCTCGGTTGAAAAATCCATGAATCGAAAAATATCCTTCTATCATATTTAACCATTTATCTATGGCATCTACATCAATTTGGCCCTCAAATATGGGAATGCCAAATTTTACTTGTACCTTAAAATAGTGGATTCTCCAGAGTGCCTGCTGGATGTGGATGCACCACCAGTCAGTAACCGTTGAAGGATCTGGGCAAAGTTATATATCATCACGTTCCCTTGCTTCTTGAGGGACTCCTCGAGAAATATTTTGATAGGATCTCCTACCCCCTTGTCTTTCTTTTCTTCCCCCATAGGCAGTTGTTAGGGTTTGCGACGTTGATCTTGCAAAGGTTCAACTAGATCGAGCCCTAGCTCCTTATATCCTGACCTCACTGGGGACATGCAAAGAACAATAGAGAAAGAGAAGGTTGCTCTGATGCCACTAATCTAGATTTAAACAAGAACGTAAAAAATTACAGATCTAATCATAAATACAAAATTTCATTATAAATAACACTTCATTTCATTAATATAAAATATTGAAATATGATTACAAACATAATGGGAATAAGACTAGCTCGGGTGATGGTAGCTTATGTCTGAGAAGAGATGTGGTGGCTACATGCCTATGAACAAAATTACAATGAGGCTCAAATGCCTATATATTATTAATAAACAATGGAAAACCCTAAACATCCAAAAACCTAACCCTAGGAGATGAGGTGCCAAACTATGGGCCCCGTTTGGGTAAATTGGTACATCAACTTCCTGGGGTCGTAACTTTGGCATACAATCTTTGTTTGATGTGCACAATACCTCATTAGAAATATCTATTTGAGGAATACAAGTTTTGAATGACCAAAATTGGTTTATGGCCCATATTGGTCCCATTTTTCCTGAAGAAACTTAGTTTCGGGCCTCAAAATATCTCTGGAAGTTCAGGACCCGAAAAACTACCAAAATAGTAAATTGTGCTACAAATAAGGAAACTGAAAAACTGAAAGAAACAATGGTGGGGGTCCAAATGGAATAGGTGGGTGGTCACCAATATCCATATGGATCAATGAAGTAGAAAATGAGAAAGATATAAAGACCAAATGCTTAAGATCAGACAGAGGAAGAGAGTACACTTCAAGGGAGTTTGAAGAATTCTATGAAGAGTATGGCATAAGGAGGCAGTATTCTATGGCTAGAACTCCACAATAAAATGGAGTAGTTGAGAGAAAGAACAGAAAAATCCAAGAAATGGCCAAATTAATGGTGGATGAAGTAGACGCACCTCACATATTCTAGGGAGAAGTAGTACAAGCAGTAGCATACCTATAAAACAAAACACAACTCAAGCCTAATAGTGATAAAATTCACTATTAGTTGTGGAAGGGAAGACCAGCATTAGTTAAACACTAGAAGGTGTTTGGGAGAATTTTTTTTATCAAAAATAATGATTAAAATATTGGAAAGTTTTATTCATGTGCTGATGATGGTATATTATTCAAGTACTCTGCTCGAAGTAAAGGGTATATGTGTTACAAAAAACATACAAAGAGGGCTGAGGATTGCATTGATGTAGTAGTAGATGAAATAACTTCACAACTTGAGTCCTCCAAAGGAAACATGAACTTAGATGGAGAAGAAAGTTCAGACATCAAGCCCTCATATCAAGATGAAACATATTCAGATAATGCAGACGTGGAAACGAGAACAACTCCAAGTCCCGAAACACCTTCAAGATATGTACACAAAGAACACCTTGAGAGTCAAATTCTTAGAGGTCAAAGACTTGGTGCTTGGACTAGGAGGAAATTTATTGGTACTTCAAGTTGTGCAAGTCTTTCTCTGTTATCTCAGGTTGAGCCTAAAAATCTCAGTCAAGTAAGTGAGGAAAAGTCTTGGGTGAGAGCTATGAATGAAGAACTTAACCAAATAGAGATGAATTACACTTGGAACTTTGTTCTAAGGCCCAAAGATAAAAAAATTGATAGGAATAAAATGGGTATTCAAAAATAAGCTAAATGACTAGGGTCAAGTAATTAGGAGCAAGCCGTGTTTGCTCTATAAAGGGTATGATCAGTTAGAGGGAGTAGAGTTTGAGGAAACCTTTGCACCAGTAGCTAGAATAGAAGCTATCAGAATGTTTCTTTCCTTTTCCAGTCATGAAAAAATCAAGGTATATCATATGGATGTGAAGTGTGCACTTCTCAATGGAGATCTAGAATAAGAGGTTTATATTGAGCAGCTAGAATGATTCACACTCACTGAAAATGAATGGTTTGTGTGCAAACTGAAAAAGGCCTTATATGGACTCAAATAACGTCCCAGATCCTGGCATGCAAGTCTAGATTGATAACTTCAACAACAAGGCTTTAAGAAATGTATTACAGAAAATAATTTGTAGGTAAAGTCTGAAGATAATCATCTACTAATTGTAGTAGTGCATGTGAATGACATAATCTTAGGCAGGGACCTGGAATAACTGTGACATTAATTTACAAATTGTATCCAAACAGAGTTTGATATTTCCATGATCGAATACTTTTCCATATTCTTAGGATTGCAAATTTCTCAGTCAAAAAATGGGGTATTTATCTCCCAATACAAGTACCTACGAGAAACTTGAAGAAGTTTGGGCTGGAAGATTGAAATCCAATTAGCATGCCTATGGTTATAGGCTGCAAATTACACAAAGAAGATGGGACACTATTGGTAAATCAGAATAAGTATAGATCAATGGTAGGAAGGTTGTTGTATATCACATCTTTGAGACCAGACATCATGCAAGCAGTGGGTCTTGTGGCCAGATTTCAAGCTTTCCCTCATGAAATTCATGTCATCATTGTCAAAACGATTTTCAAATATCTTCAAGGAATAGTTGATTATGAGTTATGGTATGCTAAAGTAAACAGTTTAAGTTGAAGGCCTATACTGATGTTGATTGGATAGGTAATACTGATGACAAGAAGAGCACCTCTGGTGCAACTTTCTTTTGGGAAATTACTTAGTGTCATGGGTCAGCAAGAAACAAGACTCCATCAGAGTATATTATAGTTTCCACTTGTTGCTTGGAAATTCTATGGATGAAGCAAACCTTGAAGGAAATTAAGGTAGAGTTGAATGATCCCATTCCAATCATGTTTGATAATACTAGTGCCATCAGTATCTCTAAGAATCATGTCATGCACTCAAATACCAAGCACATCCCTATCAAGTTCCATTTCTTAAGAGATCAGGTTGTAGGTAGCATTGTTCAACTTGAATATGTGACCAAAAAATACCAACTTGTCGACATATTTACTAAGCCATTGATAATAAAACCCTTTGAATATCTTAGGCAATAGATAGGGGTTGTTACTCCTCCCCCCAAACGACTCAATTATAATGTGTGTTGGCGGCTACTCAACATGTGGGATTAATTGAAGAATCAATTCCAGTGGTTTAGGGGGGAGTTTTCAAGAGCATCCTTTGCCATTGATGCCAAAGGGGGAGAAGAGAAGCAATGAAGAAGACCATGCCTAGTTTCAGGGTGAGCTTATGTTGTTTTCATCAATGCCAAAGGGGTAGATTATTGGACAATTGACATTGTTTGATTTGTTCGTGACACTTGGTATGTTAGCATTTATTTCAATTGGACTAGAATTGAGGTGAAAATAATGTTAGAGAGTTTGCAATGATGTTTTAGGTAGGAAATGGGCTCAAGGACTGCATAAAACCTTCTCCAATGGAAAGCTCTTTGAAAAATATTTCCAACGGTATGTGGAAGTCCATAAATGGATATCGAGATCAAAATTTATTGATAGTCTAAGTACTAATCTTGAAGTCCTTAAGAGTATGCCAAATTTCAGAACCTCAAAACTAGGGAAGTAGGCCAAATATAGGAAACCCAAATTTCAAAACTTCAGAACTTCAGAGGGTTGGAGTCTTTGGACATCAAAGGTTAGAATATTGGAAGCATGCCAAATATCGAAACCCCAAAATTTCAGAACTTCGAAACTTCAGAGGGTTGAAGACTTGAGATGTCGGAAGGTCGAAATATCAGAGCCTCGAAGGTTTATTTAAAAAGAAACCCAAGATAGGATGTAATTGTGGAAGAAACGTGAATTGTGGACTCCTTGGAAATTATGAACCTCAGAACCTTGTAACTTTCTATTATGAATTATTTTAAAATCACCAAGGGTTTCGAGGAGAAGGGATTTAAAAAGGAAATCGTTTGCAAAACCGAGGACTGAGGGACCCTTTCTCTCTCCTCGGATAGGGTACATGGTAGTAGTTGATTGGCCCTTAGGAGCTGATAGTGGTAGATAACATAAGTAGGACATGGTTACACGGAGCACATGTGGATGTCAGATTCAGCATTATTGAGTGGCCTAATGGGGAAAATCTTGGTGACACCTGTCACCACTAAAGAGATGCCATGTGGGGATGATGACAAGAGCATGATGTCGCCCTAGATGCATATTTTGGAAGACAAAGATTTTGTGACTCCTCTATAATTACATTTTGAGAAAATCCTGATACCAGGGAGCTTTCGATGTTGTTGGTGTTTGGTCGTGGAGCCCAAAGAACCAAGGGTGTAGAGAAATAAAACAAGGAGATAGGCCCTTGATAGCATCCCGAAGAGCTTAACTGCTAAGTTCTATTAAGATGCCACATGGGATGTACATTTCGGAGGTCAGAGTTTTTATAACTCCTCCATAATTGCAATTTGAGAAAGTTATGATGCAGGGAGCTTCATATGTTGTTGGTGTATGTTCGTGGAGCCCAAAGAACCAAGGGTGTAGAGTAGGAACACAAAGAGATAGGCCCCCAATAGGATCCTAAACGGATTAGCATCTAAGTGTTATGGAGATTCCACGTGGTAAGTATATTTCAGAGGTCGAAGTTTTTGTAACTCCTGTATAATTGCATTTTGAAGAAAGTTTTGATACAGGGAGCTTCCAATGTTGTTGTCGTTTGGTCATGGAGCCCAAAGAACCATAGTTATAGAGCAAGAACACAAGGATATAAGCCCTCACAGGATCCTGAAAGGATTAGAACCTAAGTGTTATGCTTTCAATGATAACACCTAGTCCTATGGTTAAAAACAATCACAGAGGAAGCAAAAGGGGCTAAATGTTAGCTCAAAATCTCACAATTTCGTAACATCACCTTAATAAATTTACGAGATGTGGGGATCTAATATTGTAGCACAAAGGTGTATGAGGGATGAATTAGTCGACAACTAAGAGTAAATATGCATAGAAGATTTGGTTGCTGGAATAAATAACGATTGTCAAGATTGCTAAATCAAGGGAAACAAGGACCATGATTTTCATATAAGAGTGTTGGGCTTGTATTGAGTTGAAATAAGCTACATTTAATATCTCATGAATGCTTCATTGAATCAAATGAAGAATAAAGCTTTAGGGACTGGAGGTCTGATGAAAATTCATAGGAGACATGCCTGAGGTACTTGTTAGTCTCTAGAAGAAAATTCAGAAGTATGTCATGAGCGGTAAAGAGCCATATTCTATGTACAAGCTGAATTTAATGGAAGAGATAATTAATTATATAGTATGACTGCTATTTATTTCTCAGTAGTTTGAAAGACACTCATGTTCCCATCCTCATGTTTAATGCAGAAAAAATGGGTGAGAGAACGAAGCCCATTCTAAGTGGTTAATGAAGTTGTAGTGCTTATGTATTAGACACAACAACACGATGGAGAATCCATGCAGAGGTACACTTGAGAAACATGAATGGCGAAATGATGGATGAAAGAGACAACATTAATCACAGCGCAAGAGAGGAACAAAACATTTGATTGTAGAAGAGAAAATTGGAGAAATACAGTATTGTTGTACGAGCTAAAGAGTGGGGAGAGGAGTATGTGAAAGTGGTGCAAAGAGTGCAATTGTTAAACTAAGACATTGTGTTGCAGAGGTTTGACATTAGAGTTGAAAGAGAAGAAAGGATAAAAATTTAGAGGAGATATACAGAAAATAATATTTATCTTTCTTTGTATATGTATCTACCCCTATTTTCAGTTGCAAAATTGTATGAAAGATAGAACAGTGGCTAGAACAGGTGGTGGCCTACATTCATAATAGGTTGGTGCCTCTTAGAAAGTATGAGCTTGCTATATTAACGGGGTATGTTTCTCCTATGCGTGGGTTCTCACAAACAAATTTATGTAATTAAGTAGGTGCTTAATTTACATCATAACATTAAGCGGATTGGTGGTTTCTCCCTTGGGTTTCTATGTAAAAATACTTGTGTCAATATGTGTATGTTTCTAATGTGATGGATTACATGTACATGTGAATGAATTATCTTGTTGGTCATTTCTATCGTGTATGAAAGTTGTCACAAGTAACTAGTTGTATTGAAAAGAGTTAAAGACTTATACTTAAAATTCAAGAGAACCTCACTATTACTAATTCACCTCCCCTCTCAGTAATTGCTTATTCCAACATAGTCTCAAAAGAACAGAAGAGGAAATGTTACATACAAAAGGATGCAACCTTCATATGGGGAGTTGTAGTTAGAAGTGAATCGATATCTCTTCATCTAGAGGAGAATATGTAGCAATAAGGAGAGATAGCAAACAAGGGGAGTAGCTACAGACAACAAGAAAATTTGCATACATAAAAAGAGTTAAAGATAAGGAGAAGAACAAGTTTAGAGGAAGCATAAATTTTCCATTGTTGTCAAAGGGGGAGAATTTGTAGGTATAAGGAGAATTGTAGATAAGGGGAGCTCTATATTATTATTACAGATTTGAATACAGGTTGTCATAAATTAAAAAGTGGGAGATTGTTGGAAATATTTTTGCCATTGATGCCAAAGACAAGGGAAGACTACTTATGTCCAAGATAAAAATTAGAAAATGAGGATTGTTGGAAACTTTATTTTTTGTCTTTTAATGTGTTAGTGAAATTTGTTATTACTGTAGAGACCTAGGTTTCTACCGCATGGTGCCAACAAAGGGATCATTGTAGTCTAGCATGACACATACATTCTTAATATATTACAAGGGAAGAAGTTCTCACTCGAGGCATGTCAAGACTTATAAATGGTATTTGCAGTTTTAGATTGTGAAAAAGTTCATTTCCTTAGATAAAATATACGTCAAGCCCATTAACATTCACAGATCTAATAAATAATACTTTCATAAGAAGTAAACAAATACATCATACATAACTTAACACGAGATCCTAAAAATTTTAAAGTACGCATACATTTACAATCAAATTCATTCGTAAACACATATATAGCTACCCACAATAGTATCTTCTTATATATTTAGGCTAGTTCAACATTACATAGATAGATCCATAATAATTCAAAAAGATATGTTTAGAACTTCTCTTAAGACTCTCATTACAAATTTAATATTACAATGAAATAGTTTTGCAGAATGCAGGTTCTCATTCTAACAACATAACAACCTTGTTCTATTCTCTCCGCTGGCTGCTTGCTCTATGTCTATATATATAGTTTTTAACCCTTTGAACTTATTCATTATTGCTTGATGTAATACACTTTAACCAGGTTGAGGATATCTCTATCTTCTTGGTCCACATTGACTTGATATCTTCAAATTTATTCACTTGTTTCTTCTTTCGTGGATTTGAATAATTCCAATGTAACCACCTAGTCCTTTGCTTGCCACTTTCTCCTTTCTCATTGTTATTTTCCATCCAAATTAAGAATTCATTTTCTCGGCTTGCACAACTATTTTATACCAAAACTATTCATAAAAATGAAGGACCCAGCAAGCCTAGACCACAATCTACTGACATTCTCTCAAGTCAATCCTTTCCTTTTGTACTAGGTTCTTCCTATGGGTGCGCAAGTAATTTTGATCCTTCTTGTACCCATGAAGATTATTTTCCTTCAAACGAAGGACCCAACTCAGGAATAGTCTCCAGAATCATGCAGCATAAACATCTGTACATGTCCATTTTTTCTTTCCATATTCTAATTAAAGTTGAGGCTTTATCAATGCATTTATGAGTTCTATCCAGGTTTGGCTTCTCAGGTTGTGTTGTGATTAAATCCAATGATTGTGCATCTATGGTAAGATTAGGCTTACATAGTTGCAAATATTTTTCTTGTGACAGCTTGAGATCCTAGATAATAGATTTGGTCTTGTGGGATTCTTCTTCTAGAGAAATTATCTAATTATCACTCTCTTTAGCTTGATCAAGAAGCTTATGTTGTTGTGCAAGGTCAGCAGTGGAAAGAGATTCCTCCATCAAATTTTTTCTTTTCTCTAACAACTTGTAAAGTGGTTGGTTGCGCTTATCGAGCAACCCTTTCCAGTCTTGTACTTGGTCGAATATGTTAGGGGAATCCTTGGTATGCTATTGAAGAATAAGTCTAAGTGTGGACCCCCACTCTACAATTTGATCAAGTTGCTTATTGAACTATTCTATAGAATCTAGAGTCTTATGTGACTCAGAAATAATAGGTTGTAGATATTTATTCACAACAACCAATTTTGTTCAAGCATTTTCAATGAACTCAATGCATTATATGGGATGATAAGAAGAAATACCCTATGGTGCATTATAACCATGATCCGCAACTTTTGGCCACATTTATTGAAGTTAAACACTTATATCCTTGACCTACTACTGAAATTGATCTCTTTTCACATGAAACTAATGTCGCTTCTCCAGAAATTGAAGGAATTGTTGGTGTTATTGTTCAAATGAGAGAGTAATATCATGATATTTTGTATTTGCAAGGATCAAATGATCCTCCAACTATACCGATGAAGCTATTATAAGATGGAATAACTATTGAGAAGACTAGTGTTGAAGGTCTTCTACAGATAAAGCATCCACTAGAGGTGGCCTAGACTGCAAGGATTGCCCACCAACGATAGACTTGTTAGATTGAGCCTATGGTAATGTCTTTGAAACTTATGCTTGTTGTTAATGCAAGTCCTCATGGACTTTTATGAGCACTTGAGGAGGGACAAAAGGAAAAATATCCATAGTTTGGGTAAAAAGATGCAAAACTTCTTTACAACAACTAGGGTCCCAAGCAAAGTCAAATATCCCTACAAGATAAATGCTATTGGTTGTTCCCAATTGCAATAGTAAAGGATGTCAAGCATGTAGCAAAATTATTTTTTATGGAATTTCTCTGTCTCTTATCCGTTCTTTGTAGTTGAAGTCATATATACATCATCCATGAATTTGAGGTATTTCATTGTTTCTATGGACCTTCTTCCATATTAGAGCGATGAGAGTGAATATCAAATATGGTATCAGAAGGTGTAGGTGATTGTGGTGAAAAAATGGGACTATGCAGAGTAGATGTAGGGAGAAAAGGAATAATGTGTTTTTCAACAATATGCATCAGTTGAATGGGATATACAAGTTCATCATCAGGGATGTACACAATAGTGGATGGATCCATGATTGAGGGAGGATGTTTTGACATGATAGCAATTAATGACTTTGAGCTAAGAGATAGATAAGGATCTATGCTCAAGACATCAAAAGGTAGAAAATAATAGGAGAAACTATAGAAACAATTGGTTGTGCAAAAATAGGGGCCTTTGAAACCAAAGGGAGATACCTATGCTTGAAATTTTTACCTTGAAAGCGATAAAAATATGGAACAAATGAGGTCACGGTATATATCCTTACTAGATACTCGACATTGGAAACAATCACACTTACAAAAGATAAACAAGTGTGAAGCCTCATGACTAAAGGTTGATAATCAGAACCAACTATAGTTGAGCATTTTTTATATGACAATGCATCAATAGAAGATAAATATCATTGTGCAAATCCCTCAAGGGGATAATGAACACATGCATGGGTTCCATACATCAAATACATAGCCAAGACATAACCTCTTCATGAAATGTCTCTTTTCTCATATAATAAGCTAGCGCATTCATTTGGAAGGTGTGTTTGTCGATGACCCATGGGTAGACATAAGATCATTATAGTTGATGTCGAACCATATTGATATGCATACTTATCCAAAATGGATTGAGGAATCTTGATGGTCATTGTGGCATCAACCATCTTATCGTACCAAGATTCAAAATTTATTTTGTTGAAGGGGGCATTATAGAGTTAGCTTGAGCTTTCGAAGGAGAAAAAGAACGATCTATTGCCTCATCATCTTGAATATCAACAAAAATGTGACCTTTAGGAGTGCACCATTTCATCATGGTGATAGAAACAACAAAATACCCATAAATGGAGAATCCTCCACAAAATAGACCTCCTTGCATGTAAATAAGAATTCATCCAATAAAAACTTTCACCAATTTAGGCACTCACCTTCGGCACAAAACTCTCTTATAGATATGTTATCAAGGAAGCATTCACCCTTAGTGTAATTTCTGGTCACCTTCCTTGCAATGAGATAGGAGGTGAATTTAATTTGTTCATTACTAAGAAGCTCAATGACAGCTTTGCGACCTTTCCGCTTGGTACCATACTTCTAATGCAATTTTGCATCCCCTGTCTTTTTCCTATCCTTAGATATAGCTTAGAAGGTCATGGAGATGACTTCTCCATCCATTGTTAATAGTGTAAGCTTATGAATACCATGTACATGTATCAAGTATTCCTTATTTAAATAGAGAGAACCATTGTGGATTCTTCTTATGAGAAAATTAGTGCACTAAACAATTTCTCCCATGGTTCCAAATATTGGTAAATTCTGCAACTTCAAGTTAGTAAACTTGTGTAAAAGAAGAAAGTTCTGCTTGATTTCTGAGGTGATTTCACTATATGAGGCTGAGGTGAAATCCATATACACCTATAGTTTAAGAGCTAGAAATAAGGTAGGGTCAAAAAAACCATTGTCGACCAATGTTGTTTTCTCATATTTACCTAACAGTTAATCAAGGGGCTCATTGTGGGGATTCGAGAAATCAAAATGAACAACTAACTTAGCAGATCGAACAATAACGGAAGACTTATAACTATAGATGAAGTGGACAAGAGGACACTAGAGGACTTTGGAAATAAGTGACTTGGATATAGAAGCTAGGGTGAAAGCCTAAAGTCATTATGTAGAGACAAGTGAATGATATTGCTTCAAATTTCCGCACTTATAGAAAATTATGATGTTATGATAAAGAATTGGGTCGTTGGACATTAAATGAAAAGGATGACAGAATTGGGGTTTGATTTGGGAATTTATGATAACTGAGGCACAAATCCCCAATGCATGATGCAAATGACCAAAAAGGAATTATCACAACAACTATTCAAAAGCTAAAGGAAAATTAGTGAAACAAAACTAAAGGCCAAGTCAGTATATTCAGTCGTTATATGGAGAAGACACAACAGAATAAAAAGACACGCATTAAATGGTTCAATTAATGAAAAAATGTATGATTGATAACTCCTCGACCACAATTGGTTGTGGTATATAGCAACAAGAAAATAAGACATTATTGATGCGACTAAAATAAATTGTTAAAATAAAGAAGAAAAATTGATGCTACCCTAAGACCTAACTTATGCTCCCAAACATAGAGAAACAAACTCATAAAATTTTAGTTTTCATAGTAGATCTTTAGGTGAGTTCCAATCACCCAACTAGGCTTGATAATTCCATCAAGTTGTGCTAGCTTAACATATCTAGACTCCCTTATCTTTGTGACTATAAAAGGTCCCAAGCAATGCATTTGAATTTTCCCAAGATGTTTCAAAAATTTTCTATTATAGAGTATAACTTGATCTCTAACTAAAAATACTTGTTCTTGATATGATGATAATACTTATCCTTTTTCCTTTTCTTCTCAATAATTTGATGGAAGTCTACTAAAAAGTGTTTCTCATCTACCTCCCATAATTACTGAAGTTATTCTACAATGAACTTGTCATTAAACATCTTAGTGGCTTAAATGATATATAGATTAGGAACAAAAAACAAAGAAAGAACCATAACTTGTCTATCGTACACTAATTGAAAATGAGTATACTTATGGAACCTCTTTTTTGTAGTTTGATAATCCCATAAAGTAGAAGGAACCCTCTCGTCCCAATCATCTTAGTTAGTGAAGCAAACTTTACTCATCCCCTTCTCCAGAATTTTGTTGAATCCTTCTATAGTTCCATTTTCTTGAGGATGATAAGGATTTCTCTTGTGATGTTGAATAAAAAATTCTTGCATTAAGGCTACAATAGTCTCATTAATGAATTGGGAGCCTTGGTCACTTGTAAAAATTCTTGGACAACCAAATCTGGTAATAATGCTCTCAAATATGAATATGGATGCAGTGTTAGAAATACAATCTTTGACTAGAGCTGCTTCTTCCCATCATGTCAAATAATCATGGGCAGTGATGATATAGTAGGCTTTTGAATGCTACATAGGAGGATTTATGGGGCTAATAAAATCAACAACTCATTTCTAAAGCTTACAACACCCTAACTAGGTGTAGTGGAAGCTCATCTCGATGAGAATGACTTCCAACTCTTTGATAAACATCACAATTTCTAGGAAATTATTTCACATCCTTGAATAAATTTATCCACCACAATCCCACTTGAATCACCTTCCTTCCAGTGGTTTTTATCTGT
Organism: Pinus taeda; assembly: GCA_000404065.3. Taxonomy (NCBI): domain Eukaryota; kingdom Viridiplantae; phylum Streptophyta; class Pinopsida; order Pinales; family Pinaceae; genus Pinus; species Pinus taeda. The sequence continues at coordinate 133,082 of APFE031191988.1, read as the reverse complement.
ACATGTCGTCCCACAACACCACTATTACACTCCCATAAGATGTCATCCCTCTCCTGGCTCAAAATACATTTGCAAAAAATGATATCAAGCCCCATCTTGTATAGATGACGTAAAATCAACTTGTAATCAACTATTCTCACCACCATATTCCTCTTCTACATGGTAGAATAATCATCTAGACACCTACCAAGAGTTAAGAAAAATGCAATGTCTTCAAGATAATATAGGACAACTTCAATTTTTAAAAAGTATGCATCAAGTAATTGATCATGTACTCAACCTCTAGATTCCCTTGACACCATATGAGAGAGATGATCAGGCCCCACATTGGGTCATCCTGACTTAATAATAACTTCAAAAAAAAATCTTGGAAAAATAGAAACCATCTACAAATCCTTCCTTGTAAGACATGCTTATTGACTAAATATTTTAATGTAGAATGATGAGTGAAAAAATTAAAATGACATCCAAACAAGTAATCACAAAATTTATGAAGTGCATAGAGTAGTAAGAGCCTCATGCTCAGTTGTGTTGTAGTTTCATTCAGGGGCAAAACGCTTTCTACTAGAAAAATAAATAGGATGATCAATACTACTTGTTGAAAAATGTGCAACAAGAAATGTTAAATTTAGAATGTGCTAAAATAGACCTGCTAAAAATAGCAGTTTGGCCAGTGAGGTCATTGGCCACATTGGGTGAGAGGTGAAAATACTAAAAATAGAAAGTTCTAAAAATAGCATTGCTGGGTCCCTTGCTATTTATAGCAATCCCTAGTCTATCCATAGGAAGTAAAATTAATTTTGGTCTTAACCGCAGTTTGAAATATTAATTAATTAATTCAGTCGAGTTAATTAATTAAGAAAATTCAAATTTGAAGTCTTTGTGAGCATGCAAATGAGTTTCCTCCACTGAGGGAATAAGCATGAGTTCTATAATGAGAGAATCATTTGACTTAGTTCTAACTAGTCAAGTCCAATTAGATTATTTTAACAAGTTCTTAAAATAATAAAATATAGTTTGTTAATACTTGCATGCATGTGACAACTATTATTTTAGATAACTGAGAATTCACTCATGGATAACTATTTCATGTCAGTTCTGTCAGAGACCCAGTTGAGATCAGATGTGGGACAGTGTACTATCAAATGCTTAAGTATTTCGAGTAAGTAGTTTTTGCATGGTTGAGGAACTAGTGTTCTCAAGGAATACATAGTTGGACCATTGCTTTCTTTTGGTATGTTGGAATTAATAGCATATGCTTTTGCTATTATTTCCTAAGAAAACTACGTACGGACTATAGGGAAAGCCTATATAAACAGGGCTTGGGTGATTCATGAGACATGTCTTCATATCTTCATAGTTCATTGACAACTGAATAGCTTGAGAGCTAATTCCTTTTGTATTATGAAGAGGATTTCCACTTGATTGATAATACATGATTGGGGTTTTATGTTGGTGCTTTCCCTTGGATATATCTTGTGTTATGTGTGATTAATTCTCTTGATTAATTATGCATGTTTATACTTGATGTTTCTCATGATTTCGATTATGCTTCTGCTTAATGTTTTGTGGAAGGAGAAAAAGTATTATGCTTTAGGACACTGCATATATCGGTTTGTTCTACAGGTGAAATTTCTACATGGTATCAGAGCTATCCGATTTGTAGAAAAATTCTACATGGTATCGAAGCACAGGTGATCAAGCAAGAACAATATACTAGCAGGGGGAATTTGAAGTTTCTTATTCTTGATATAGATCTCAAGTTCTTATCACATCTATTTCATCAATGGCATTCAATGGTTTGAGGCTTGAGTATGCCCTTGATGGCAGCTCAAACTATATAGCTTGGAAGGATCACATGGAGGAAGTTTTGGAAGATAATGGTCTTAAGGATTTCATTGATCAAGAAGTCCGTAAGCCTACTGACAAGACTGAGCTGCTGGAATGGGGTAAGTGTGTGGCTAGAGCTAGGAGAATTCTCTTGGAGAGTATTTGATATCACATAGTCTCAAGCCTCCATGGGAAGGAGACTCTGTTTGCAATGTGGAAAGCATTGAAAGATTTATATCAGAATAGCAATGATCAAAGGAAGTTGGCACTAAAGGACAAGCTTCGAAAGATCAAGTGTGAGAAGGGTGACTCTATTTCTACATTCTTGAAAAAGCTCACCACCTACAGAGATGAGCTTGCAAGCGTAGGAGTCACTACAGCTGATGAGGATATGGTGAATCTAGCACTCCTTGGCCTTCCTAAGAGTTGGCATAGCTAACAGGACTCAGTGAATGGAAGGGACAAACTTCCAGATTGGGAACGACTATGGTCGAATTTGATGCAGGAGGAGATCAGACAGAGCACCAGGGATGGAGCTTCTTCATCAAAACATGATGATGAAGAGAACTTGGCTTTAGCTTCTAAAGCTAAGAAAGGGAAAGGGAAGGCATCCCATTCCAAGTCTTCTCAAGGAGGGAAGAAGTTTGACAAGTTGAAGGTGACATGCTTTCATTGTCATGAGTTGGGTCATTATGCTAATAATTGCCCAAAGAGGAAGTCCAAGAAGAAAGGTTCCTCCAAGGAATCTAATGGTGATGCACTAGCTTCACAGTTTGAGATGGATTTCTCGCTTATTGCATTTATGGTTTCATCCAGCATGGGATGTGTTTGGTATTTGGATAGTGGAGATTCTTTCCACATGTTAGGTGACAAGAAGGATCTCCAGATACGGATCGAGATGGGTGATGATGGAAAGTATTGTGTCTCAGGTAGAGGTACGGTTATGTTTCAGAGGGAGCATCGTTCTCCCCTCACTTTTTCTAATGTTATGTATGTACTAGGGCTGAAAAATAATCTTTTGTCTATTGCTATGCTTGAGGATAAAGGCTATGATGTCATCTTTAGTTTGGGAAAGGTTTTCCTAAGGCATATCGAAACTGGATAGACCAAACAGATTGGGATTCAAATTAAGAATCTCTACAAGTTACAGGTAGAAGATTGTGTTGCTCTCAGTTCCAAGGCAGAAGTGGTGCATGGCCAAGATATTGGCAAGTTGTGGCATAGGAGACTGGGCCACTTACATCATGGGGCCTTGAAGATCATGCAGCAAATTTCTACCAGATTACCCAAGTGCAAACTGGATCAGACAAGCACATGCAAAGGTTGTACTCTGGGTAAGTATGTGAAGGCTTCCTTTCATGACTAGGATCGTAGAGCAGGAGCAGTTCTGGATTGAGTTCATTCAGAAGTATGTGGGCCCTTCTCTACAGCCTCCATTGTGAAGCAAAGGTACTTTGTTATTTTTATAGATGATTTTTCTCGTAGATGTTGGATCTACTTCATTCAAAAGAAGGATCAAAACTTCTTGAAGTTTTGTGAGTTCAAAGCTTTGGCAGAGAAAGAATTAGGGAGGAAGATAAAGTCCTTGCAGAATGATAACGGTGGAGAGTATGTTTCCCGGTAGTTTAAAGACTTATGTGCTTTAGAAGGAATTAAACGGGAACTCATGGCACCTCATAACCCACAACAAAATGGGGTGGCCAAAAGGAAGAACAGATCTATTGTGGGAGCAGCTTGAGCGATGCTGCATGACCAAAGCCTACCACTTCATCTATGGGCTGAGGCATGCAATACAACAGTATATCTTCAGAACAGAAGTCCTCATTGTATTTTGGGGATGAAGACACCTATAGAGGCTTTTTTAGGGAAGCGGCCAGATGTGAGTCACTTTCGTATCTTTGGATCACCAGTTTACTATCATGTGACCAAAGATGCTCGGAAGAAGCTAGACCCAACAGCTGAGATGGGAATACTTGTGGGGTATACAGATACACCTCACAACTATCGAGTGTTTTTGCCTGCCAATAAGAGGACAGTAGTGCTTAGGGATCTGAAGTTTGATGAGCAGCGAGCCATGTGAGAGTCACTTGAGAGGGAGCTCAAGTTGCATGGTGATGATGAGGAACTATTAGTTCCTAAGGAGGGGGAGCCTCCTAATGATGTGGAGCAGCTACATGTAGAGATTCCAGTGGTGGAGATCACCACTACCGGAGAGTCTTCCAGAGCGGGGTAGAAACGCTCTCGAGAAGCTGACAGATTGATGCGGGATGCGAGAGAGAATGTGGGGCAGCCATCCTCTCATTGCAGACAGAGGAGATCTCCCGATATATACACTAGCTACATGGCCCTGGTTGGGGAGTGTGTAGCGATCGAGCCTTCCTCTTTTGAGGAGGCAGTGCAACAGCTAGTTTGGATGGATGTGATGGTAGAGGATTATGACTCTATCATGAGGAATAGTGTATGAGATGTTGTTCCTAGACCGGGGGACAAGTCAGTGGTTACTTCCCGATGGCTTTACAAGGTAAAGCAGGTAGCTGATGGTAGTATTGAGAAACATAAGGCAAGATTTGTTGCCCGTGGTTTCTCACAGGTTGAGAGGATTGACTATGATGAGACCTTTTCTCCTGTTGCAAGGTACTCATCAATCAGATTGATTCTAGTACTATCAGCACAGATGGGTTGGAAGATCCATCAAATGGATGTGAAGACAACATTCCTTAATGGGGAGATTGAGGAAGAGGTATACATTAAGCATCTCGAAGGATTTGAGACCTTCAATCATGAGTCACATGTGTGTCAGCTCAAGCGAGCATTGTATGGGCTAAAGCAACCACCCCGTTCTTGGTATACCAAGATCGATAGCTATTTCATCGGGTTGGGCTTAACCAAGAGTGAAGCGGATGTGAACCTCTACCACATCATTGTAGATGGTAAGATATTGGTTATTGTACATTATGTCGATGATCTGATTTTGACAGGTGATGATGAGTTGATCAAGTCTTGCAAGAAAGATCTTGCAAAAGAGTTTGAGATGAAGGACATGGGCCTCATGCACTACTTTCTAGGCATGGAGGTGTGGCAAAGAGATGGGGAAGTATTTGTTGGCAAGTATGCCAATGAGATACTGAGGCACTTCCACATGGATATGTGCAAGCCCATGTAGACTCCTCTAGCAGGTAACTGGAGGAAGGAGGATGCTACTTCAGGTGAGGTAGTAGCTACTACAGTTTATCGACAGCTTGTGGGTTCACTCATGTATCTAGTGAACACACGGCCAAATTTATGCTCTGCAGTGAACCAACTGAGTCAAGCTATGATTCAACCAACCAAGTTATTTTGGAAGGCAGCAAAGGATGTACTGAGATATCTCAGAGGCACTACACAGTATGGATTATGGTACAAGCGGACAGAGGGAGTGAAGCTCCAAGGCTTCACATATGAAAATTGGGAAGGTAGTCCATCAGACAGGAAGAGCACTTCTAGAGGGATCTTCAACCTTGGGTCAGCTGCAGTTTCTTGGTATAGCCGGAAACAAAGATCAGTTGCACTTAGCTCAGCAGAGGCAGAGTACATGGCAGCAAGTCAGGCTGCATGTGAGGCTATATGGATGTGGAAGATCCTAGTGGGATTGTTTGGTTAGATGATGGATCCGACGATGATATATTGTGATAATCAGAGTTGCATTAAACTCTCTGAGAATCCAGTGTTCCATGACAGGTCCAAGCATATAGATATCCGCTATCATCATCTACGCGATTGTGTGGTCAAGAGGATCATGATGTTGCAGTATATTTCGACTGACAAACAGGATGAAGATATTTTGACAAAGGCATTGTCAAAGGGAAAGTTTGAGTTCCATAGAGACAGGATCAGGGTTGCTGATAATCCCTTTCTTGTTGAGAGGGAGTGTTGAAAAATGTGCAACAAGAAATGTTAATTTAGAATGTGCTATAAATAGACCTGCTAAAAATAGCACGTCTTAAAATAGCAGTTTGGCCAGTGAGGTCATTGGCCACATTGGGTGAGAGGTGAACCTGCTAAAAATAGAAAGTTCAAAAAATAGCATTTCTGGGTCCCTTCCTATTTATAGCAGTCCCTAGTCTATCTATAGGAAGTAAAATTAATTTTGGTCTTAACAACAATTTGAAATATTAATTAATTAATTCAATTGAGTTAATTAATTAAGGAAAATCGAATTTGAAGTCTTTGTGAGCATGGACATGAGTTTCCTCCACTGATTGAGGGAATAAGCATGAGTTCTATAATGAGAGAATCAATTGACTTAGTTCTAACTAGTCAAGTTCAGTTAGATTATTTTAACAAGTTGTTAAAATAATAAAATATAGTTTGTTAATGCTTGCATGTGTGTGACAACTATTATTTTAGATAACTGGGGATTCACTCATCGATAACTATTGCATGTCAGTTCTGTCAGAGACCCAGCTGAGATCAGATGTGGGACAATGTACTATCAGATGCTTAACTATTTCTAGTAAGTAGTTTTTGCATGGTTGAGGAACTAGTGTTCTCAACGAATACATAGTTGGACCATTGGTTGTTTTTGGTATGTTGGAATTAATAGCATATGCTTTTGCTATTATTTCCTAAGCAAACTGCGTAAGGACAATAGGGAAAGCCTATATAAATAGGGCTTGGGTGGTTCATGAGACATATCTTCATATCTTCATAGTTCATTGAGAACTGAATAGCTTGAGAGCTAATTCTTTTTGTATTGTGAAGAGGATTTCCACTTGATTGATAATACATGATTGGGGTTTTATGTCGGTGCTTTCCCTTGGATATATCTTGTGTTATGTGTGATTAATTCTCTTGATTAATTATGCATGTTTATACTTGATGTTTCTCATGATTTCAATTATGCTTCTGCTTAATGTTTTGTGGAAGTAGAACAAGTATTATGCTTTAGGACGTTGCATATATCGGTTTATTCTACAGGTGAAATTTCTACATGGTATCAGCGCTATCTGATTTGTAGAAAAATTCTACATTACCCTTCCCCAGGTGTGAAAGAATGGCACCAAGAGAAATACCAGATGCATCAATTTGTACATGTAATTCTTATTCTATTATGGATAGTCTAGAATCAAATCACTTGCCAACTTTTCTTTCAGTGTTTCAAATGCAACATCACACTCAAAAGTCCATATAAAAGGCTCAAAAGTTTTCAGTAGCTTGTCTAGTGGAGCACTAATTATAGCATAGTTACAGATAAATCTACAATAATACCTCGTATGCCCCAATGCAGATCACAATTATTTAATGCTTATAGGTGGTGACATATTAAGAATTACCACAACTTTGACATGATCCAATGATATACTATCCTTGCATATGAATTACTATCTTGCATACATGATAGAGATGAAAATGGGAAAAAGAAAGAAGAACATTGAATATAAAATTCCCCCCCCTTGCTGATCTTTCCCAACTTTTCGTGGAAACCAAAATGAATTATATATCAAATTTATCTCTTTTTTTAAATGGCCACATAATGCCATTCATCTTTATTGATTGATGCCTTCCATTGAAACCCAATGATTTATTAGTCATCATTATCCTGCAGTGGTTGTGGCATGTTTTCACCCTCTTGTATAATCTAAAATATGTTGGTGGTTTCCTTTTCCTTGGTTGTTCTTGAGTTAAATATGGCCTCCAGAGAGAAGAATTAGGATCCTTGGAAAATTTTAGGGGCTAATATTCGTAGGTGGGATAATTTTATATGTTTTTTTACAAAAAAAGATTCGTTAATTTCCATTTCTTTCTAAAGGGATTCACCCAAATTTTATTGTAGTGTACCTTGAGAATCGCTAAAATTTTATATAAAGATTGTATAAAATTATTAGAAATTTGAATCTTTTTACAAAAAAATTCTAAACATTTTACAGATTACATATTATGGACTAGTGATATTCGCCAAGGTTTCTAAAATTTAAGATAAATTTCCATCCTTAAAATTTTCCCTGGAATCAGCTTATCAAATTTGTGAAACACTTTGTTGATGTCTAACGAATGGTTGTAACAACCGTTCACCCTTCCTATGAAAAAAATGGCCAATCAATGAATACCCATATCTTATAATATTGATTATGCTATTGAAATTTAATTTTTAATGCATAAATCCTAAAGGGAATATAAAATAAATATTTTGTTATCATTATGTCTAAAACATTCTTAGGAAACTCATACTAGTCATATTTAAGCTCGTTGGAAATAGTGTGAATTCAATATAATTTTTATGGAACATTCGATTTATGGAAGAGAGATAGGATATCTAGACAAACTAGAGCCATGTTTCTTAACAATTGTATTGTGTGGAATGTTGTTGTAGAATCAAGTGCAGATGTGGGTTCGTCTAGGAGAATCGGAGATGGATCCATTCAAACCTCATGCTATGCACACCCTTTTTCTTTCACCTCTATATAAACCTCGAAGAAATGGACCTCCAATCTTCGTTTTCTACACTTGAATTCATTTCATTAAGAAATAGTATTTTAGGTGACGATGGAGAATGCCATCTTGAGTGCATAGAACATTCAACAAACAACACTATAATAAGATTAAATGGCTTTTTCTTCCACAAAATAGATAACACTAAAAAATTTGTACACCATTCCAGAAATAGTTATGTCAGATATGTATTATATTTCATATATGGATTGCTTGTACTGTAATTTTAACGATCAGATATGTATGATATATTTTTGTAAGGTTTGTTTTAACAATTATTTTATAATAAAATGAAAAGGAAACAATGTATACTAATAGCATATACCTACATGTGCTCATACGCAAAATAATTTTAATTTTATAGAATGAAAATAAACGTTTTATACCTAAGACTCACCCATCTGAAATAATTATTCACAAATATGATGGGGAAGCCTTTGTATGAAATAAACATATTTATTTTAAAACTCGGTAACTATTCTGAAATAAATACTCAAAAATATGATGGAGAAATCTTTGTATGAATTCAAGATATGTATTTTAAAACTTGGTAACTTTTAAGTATAATTCAAAATGGATTTTAGGCCTGTGTTGTATACTACTATACATTAAGAGTTTAAGATCATTTAACTCTAATTTATTATGTTTTATTTTGTTATTTTTTATAGTGGATACCTTGTATTTAAGAGTATGTTAATTAATATAGAGACTATATCTAGGTTCGAAACTATGTTCCTTGTCTAACAAAACTTGTGAATGGTTGCAGTATCAGTAACTTAATCTTAAGTTTCTTCAATGATAAAGGGAAAGTCTACTAATTTTTTGATTAAAAAAATCATTAAACATGTCCATGCCCATGTCCTTGGGTAACAGAGTAGCCTTCTTACTGCTGGTCTCCTTGGATTTTGAACAATGGATTTAGGCTAGAAATCATTTAAGGCGTGATAAAATTAAACTCACAACAAAGAGCTCATAATTTATTATTCTATATTATTTTAATATTCTGGAAGGGAGGAAAAATAGGTTTAGGAAAGGAGAAAAATTGACTATTACCTTTTCTCTATAGTTGTTCGATGTGCTTTACCAAGGAAGAGGATCCCTTTAAGAGAATCATAAGTATCCATCACTACGTAGGTTGTAGGGAGTGAGACTAATCTTCCTACACATTCTTGAAACATACATATGCTTGAATAAGAGAGCTACTGAGTTGCTTGCTAACTACTGGTCTCCTTGAATTTGACCCATTAACCTGAACCAATTATCATTTAGGTCAAAACAAATTGAGGTGCACATCAGTTAGGGGTAATATGGATTTACAAAGGGTTGCACAATTGAATTTGGATTATGGGAAGGATGATAATTTATGTACAACCAAAATCAGAGCTCAAACCTTCTCTTCAAGGATTTGTGAAATGGAAGACCATTAGACCATTGTACGTGACACTCCCCACCATCCGCTACTGATATCTTTTATCTAATAGGTTGAGGAGAATCTTCTTGTCACTTCCATAAGGACCCATCATGCCCAAAAGATCCCCAGGGATAACAGAACCACTGATACCATGCAAAATATCTCTCTAACGACGGTGCCTTGTTTCTTCGCCACATATTCCCTTCTAGGATCTTGGCACAACTAAATCCTATCATGATGCTATCATGATAGAATCAAATATCTATTCAAATAAAAGGGAATGAAACAAGATAGACCTTTAACATGATGGGTGAAGGTTTCTTTTTTCTTCCCTCCATATTTTTACCTTCCATGTACAGTTCAATATCTCCTTCCACATTATTTCTTATTGCCTCCTCTTATCGCCTACTGCAAAATATGTTTTCAGCTATCAAAAGAGTACAAAAGAGAAGAGAAGTTTGCAGTCATCTTCCAAGCCTCAAAAGGACTCAAATTTTAAATTGGACCCTCCCCATTGGAAATTTATTTGAACAAGATTTCCAAAGATATGTGGAAGTCCAAAAATGGACTCCTGGATCAAAAGCTATGGTCTTCTAAAGTTCAAGAATTAAAGTGTAGGGAAAGAAGGAACATTGAAGGTCTGATATCGGAGATCGTATATCGGAGGTAATGAAATTGTGGCACATAGACACCTCACATGTCATAGGTACGATATTGGAGATCGTAATCAGAGGTCCCAACAACATGGAATATCAACGCATCAAATATCAGAGCTCTGATATATCAGAGGTCCAACAGCATAAAATATCAGCAATTGCAATCAGAGGTTCCAGCAATCAAGCATATCGCCGATCTGCGATCGCACATTAAAATTGAAAGCACATCAATGTATCTCATGTCAGAAGTTCGATATATCAGCAATCAGAAATGGAGTAGGAAGTATCAGAATTGGTGATCAGCTCATCGCAAAATGAAGAAGATTGGCACATCGGCGATCTGAGGATCGCAACTCTTGAATGCGTGAACCTCAAAAATGTGTTGATAGTGTAAAATCGCCAGGGGACCCAAAAATAAATTTACAAATGATATCCCCGCAAAACCAAGAGCAGATGAGCCATTTTCTCTCTCCTCTAGTAGGATGCGTGGCAACATCTGGTTAGTCCTGATAAATTACACGTGGCAGTATAGGATAGGCTCTGATAGTGACGCATGGTAGCACAGGATTGGGTCTGATAAGGACACGTGATAGATGATGTCATCAAGACATGGCAGTACGAAAAGACACATGTTATGCAGTTTTGGCATTTTGAGGGGGGCTATGGGGGCATATATGGGTGACACGTGTCACCACTCAGAAAGTGACACATGGCGGTGATGAGGTCACATCGGAAATCACATATCGGAGGTTGATGAATATCATCACTTTACATCAATGGACACTTGAAAAGAATTGATAAAGGGGCTCTGATACAAGGTTGGCACACATTCGCAAGAAGAGTCAAAGAATTAAAGGTGAAGGGCTAGAGCAAAGCACAAAGAGCTATCACCAATCGCATAAACCTTAACATTGCGTCTCCAGCGTAAAAACCCTGATTAGAAACCGCTGATAAGGGGGCTCCAATATATTGGGTTAGCGCATAGTCTCTAGAGAAACTTAAAGGAAATGAGCGCTAAGATATTTACAAAGGAAAAAGTCCCCCAGACATGAACAAAAGGCCTTAGTGCCTTAAGCCCAAGCCTTCGCTCATGACCCTCGGTCTTATGGAGGAAAATGTAGAAAGGAACTAAAACAAAAGGGCCAAAGGATCTCGGGACTCACCTATTTTGTAATTTTTTAAGTTTAAAGTTCCAATAAGGAGAATCTCCAATATAGCATTATGACAATGTTATTGGGTATATCAGGCTCCGAGAGTGTTATAAAAGAATTTTAGAGGGCTGGATGAGTCGACAGCTTCGATTCCCGAATAACACAGAGGCCATCACCATTGATCGCTCCTAGCTCCATAAAATGGGAAATTCATTCATTTTAGGTTGAAAGAGATAGCAGGACCGGCTGAGTAACAAAAAGAGACTCATTGTGGCAGATACGTTTCTTGATTAGATGCCATCACAGGAAGTGTTGTGGGGATATTTTGGCTATAGTCATCATTCATTTCTTTCCCATGTTTTGTATTTTGTTGTTTTGTTATTTTATTATGCTTTATTTTAAAGAAAGGAATCATTATGTTGCAATGATTTGGGTTACAGAGCCTTAATGTGCTGAGACAACTAGTCAATTAGACAACTTGAACTTAGGCTAAAGATATTTTTGTAACCATTTTCAAAGATTCATCTCTCCTTACAAAAAGAGGGAAGAAACAATTGAGAAAGGTTCTTGAATTCTGCAAGCAAGAGGTTCTTGAATTCTGCAAGCAAGAGGCTCGAATTTCATGTTTCCACATGGGTTCTACTTGTTTTCTAATGAGATATTTGAGCGATAAGTGTTGAATGTATATGGACTGGTGATTTGGAATGATCTTGGAGGATTAATGAAACTATTTTGTTGATTCCTATTAGAGAAATGAGCAGTATGTTTTCCTCTTTGTATTTCACTTCATGTATGTTTTTCTTCTTCTAAAATTGTGTAAAGAAGCTGCAAGTTTCACTCTCTCATGGTTATATGTATGTTGTTGAGGAGTAATAGTCCCTGTGTTAATTAAATATTTACATGAATTATTTGATATCTTACAGTACCTTTAGATCACATATTTACTTATACTAATTAGTGACAAGTGTGTCCATAAGGTATAGAGTGTGAGATCTTAATTTTCACTCCACAATTTTGGCCAATTCACCACCTTATTCATTCATGCTTCTGTTGCAGCTTGATGCTCAAGATTCTGCGTGGTAGCTAGCCCTTTGCATCAAATTCCCTTCTTTCTTTCCTCCTCTTCATGTTACTACAATGCTAATATTAAGGTCGCCTATTGTTGTGTGTCGACCGCCAGAATCAGTCATTCCTCTTTGAGATTAACTAGATCTACCCCCTGTGTATTCAGATCCATGTATTTTCTTGAGTCTACCTTAATGAAATACTATTAACCAAGCCCCTTTTATTATCTTTTTCAAACCAAGTGACAATTGGAGTGTAGCAGAAAACCCTACTCACAATATTCAAATCACTCCACTCCTAAGATGTCCCAGGCACTAGTCTACAATCAACCCAGAGGTTGTCTCTAGGAGGCTTCTATATCTCCTGAAGCACTTGTGTGACAGGTGACAGAAAAAGCTACAATAACTCCACTACAAAATGAAAAAAAAGATGCAAAAAGAAAAAATATTATTTCATTTTCAGATCCTTCATAGATGTCTATTCATTTTTTCATGTTAGCAAAAGTCAAATCCTTCCCAAACCTATTTAACCTAGATAGAAAAGCTCTTGATAAAGGTATACCATTGTGCCCCCACAAAAATTAATTTTTGTATTTATCATATGCCATTGCTTTATATATGTGTGACAAACAGTATGAAAAAATCTATAAATAGCAAATCCTCTCCTTGTTGCCTGAATCTGTGAAAACAAAAGAGAGCACAAACATACCTAGGACATGGAAAATAATAAATGGTAGTTGTTTCCCAATTTCCATGGAAGAATCACCAAGTTTTCCCTCTAACGGTATATTGGAACAAACATCTCTTTCCCAAAAGCGCGAGCAAAGTGAATAATTGTTTTGTGGTTTATAGAAAAAAATTGTGTTGCTTGCATTTTTTTCAAATAAATTGTGATTTCTTTTAGAACATCGTAATATTTTGGGCACTATCTCATTTGGGCATTGATTTGCTAGAAACCCGACAATTCACTAATTTTTTTATGGTTTTTGCAACATTCACCCAAAATATTCTATATTTCTGGGTTTTGTTACACATAGCTATTAAGGTTCCATGCCTGCATAATTAATGCATTGATATGCATTGAAATGCCCAATTTCTATGAGTGAGTAAATAGGTGTAATATCTTATTTGTATATTGTGGTGTGGGTGAGATCCATTGATTGACAATTCCATGTCTTTTACATTTTGGTACTTATTTTCTGTATATATTATCATTTTGGAAATCTATGGATTGCCTCTATTCCATTTCTCATTCCATTGATTAATTTATTAGGGTGTCAGAGACATCAGTAATGATGTTCAGGTGCCAAGACCATTTGAATTTTATAAATTATCCTCTGCTTTGAATTTTATCATGGGTATTTGTTAGCTCTGCTATAGCTGTGGTCCTTTGAAGGCCAAATACAAGCTCGACCATATTGTCCATGCTCAAAAGAGAACTCGCGCCAGTCATCTTCCTTCTTCCCCTTCATCCCGCTTACTCTCGCTTAACCCGCTACCTCTGTTTTTCTCCAAAACCTGACATAAACCATTGTCTGTCCAAGCCCCGAGCACAAAGCTTCAGTCCCATAAGCCCATATTCACGTGACCCCGCGCTCCAATAACCCACCACCACCTTTAATCACAGTCATTGATTGCCGCATGACTGATCCAACGATAGTCACTCTCCCTGCACCTTCAAACCGCTAGGACGATAACACGCGATGAAAGGTGGTTTTGTCCTTTCCCCGGTAACGGCGCCAATTAATGTTATCGCCACAAGAAACTCTCCTAGGTTGTAGCTCGGAGATGCTCAGGAGCATTACAAATTCAACTTATTGTTGCGAATGGATGAATGGAAGGAATGATGCTTGTCCAAGCCAGATAACCACTCCTACTTTGCCTAACTCCAGACATGCGTGAACACCTCCAGACTATAAGGCTTTAGAACACCAATTACTCACAGTTTAAGAATTGGTTGAATATGGAGAATACTGACCACACCAACAGATGCAAAAAACCATGTGATGGCTGGCTGGAACCAGTAAAGAGGTCTACAAATATAATTCCCCAATGTACAGACAGGATGACATCTCTCTGGCATTAGGTGAAAGAAACCTAAATAACTCATTCACTGATACATGCAAGACTTTAACACAGAGGTAGGATGAGAGCTCCTCTAATGATAAACATCTAGAATTTAGGAAAACCGCATATCAGGCACAGCCTGGAATAGAATAGAAATGGGAAGTGAGCAATTAACAACAAAAGAAGCTTGTATTAGCTGAAAATGAAGACGAGACGCTGCAAGTATCAAAATAGTTATAGTCTCAAGAAGTTGAACCTTACATCAAAACAACAACCATCAAACCTGATTACATCTTGTTTCTGGGTATATATAGAGTTTCATTACAAAGGTACTCGGCCATTCTAGGTATGGAGGGGTCATAATTAACCACCAAGCGCTTTAACTACCTGGTGGAACTTCTGAGTGTGATTACCTACTGTAGTGGATGAATTTGATCTCCTCGGGTGCTCTGTTGTACTCTCAGGTGGCTGGAGTGTCTTATGGGATGAAATCCCATAACTGGTAAATGCATTTATCTACTCGAGGTCTGTCCTTTCCCTTCTCAGCCATTCTACCTGTTGAATGCAGTTGTTGAGGAGCAAATGCATCGAGTACTGGTAGATAGTTGTCTTCATCCTTCGGGCGCACGGAATGGTCAGGGCAAGTGGACTGCATGGCGAACGTACGAGCAGGACGTAGGAGGTAAATCAGCTGCCGGATCAAGCGAATAGACGACGGGGATCGCTTGGCAGAGGGTATCAGGAGATATGGAGGCGGAGTGAGCGCGGGCCGTTGGATCTCAGGTGGAAAGATCCAATGATCATCAGGCGTCGAAGATGCGCAGTGCTTAATGAGTGGGAATGGAGTTCAGGGCTTTGTCTTCCTCTACTTCGTCTTCATAACCTAAATTGGGAAAAATGACTAAAATGAGAGAGTCATTGGTTGCTGAGATATCTAAGCTGAAGGTTGAGCAGAACTCTGGGAAGGCAAGGCTTCCAAACACATTTGCTCCAAGAAATCCAAATCCATTCAGAAGAACAAATGATCAATTGCAAATCATTCAAATGGAAAAGAAGAAAATGAAGAACAAAAGGTTAAAGCTCCTTTCCAAAATGTAGTCATGGAGGAGGAGCAGTTCGAAGAAGAGGATGAGACTCACTGTATGGAAGATAAAGACAGTGTTGCCTTTTTGACATTTTCTGCCTATGAAGAATCATTACTACAGGACCAAACCAGTCAAAAGTGGGACAGAGAGGCTGTTCTATAGACTGATGAACAACAAATATATAATCTGAGGTCGAAAATGAACAACGTCAAGGAGAATCCTGTCCAAAGAGCTGTTGTCCCAATAGAGCAATAGAATGTCAGACAGAAAAGACTAGCAGCTGATCCAATCATCCTCAAAGCACTAGCCCAAGAGGTAAGAGGTCCTGACAAGTCCCCTTCCCCTTTCAGCTTTGAATCAGAAGTCCAGAAGTTAAAAATATATGTACCTCTGATAGAACTTGTAAAGAGTGAAGTTTTTAGAAAGCCTATCTTTGATGCTCTTGAGCCGAAAACCATCAGTCCCCACTGACTATGTCAATTTTCAATATGATAAGCTTGCAGTTGTGCTTAGCCCCATGACTGAACCTGCTGGTGATAATTCCCCATCATTTTATGTCTCCTTGACCATTCATGACAAAACCCTCCACAATTGCCTGCTAGACACAAGGGCTAGCCACAATTTGATGCCTAAAGCTGTCATGGAAGAGTTAGGCCTTGATATCACCATACCATATCATGATTTATTCTCATTTTATTCAAGAAAGGTAAAATGTCTAGGATTAATCAAAGATCTAGCCATTACCCTAACTCATCTGCCCATGAAAAGCATGATGATGAACATTGTGGTAGCAGATGTCCCTCCTAAGTTTGGCATGATGTTGTCTAGAGGATGGATTAAGAGACTAGTTGGGACATTACAGAATGATTTATCTTATGCCATTGTCACAGTTTTTGGAGGAGAAAGAAGGAGATTGTACATAGAAGCACAGCTGGCCTACATCATCAGTGATGAGAAGAATCCTTCTAATCATCCCATTTATGCTATGGACACCAATTTTGGAGCATGTATCCTCCAAATAGAAGAATATCAAAAGGCCTCAATGCAGATCAAGAAACCAGTAGTCCAGGCTAAAGGAGAACAAGGAAGTCAGGTCTGGGAAATGTTCTTTGATGGTGCATGTTCTAGGGAGACTGCAGGAGCAGGGGTGGTGCTGATATCTCCACAACAAGAGAGCACACATTTGTATTTTAAATTGGCTTTCCAAGTGACCAACAATATAGCAGAGTATGAGGCTCTGATATTGGGCCTTAATGCAGCTAAAGACAGAGAAATCGGGAACATAAAGGTGTTTGGAGATGCTGATCTGATCATTCAGCAAGTAAAAAAAACATTTCAAGCAAAGCACCCAAGGCTGAAAGCATATAGAGATGAGGTATGGAGACTCAAAGATTCTTTTGATAGTTTTCGTATCTCATATATTCCTAGAGTAAAAAATCATCTTGTTGATTCCCTTGCTGTGTCTGCTAGCATGTTTATCCCTCCCATGCCTCCCAGACTAGTTTATGAAGTTGAGATGAAATATAGAACATCCTTGCCTGATAATTTCCAACATTGGAGAGTTTTTGAGGATGATGATGAAATAAATAGATTTCTTCAAGTCATTGATGAATTCTCTGAAATGCAAATTGACCAAGAGAATGAAGCCTTGGAAGAAAATTCCCAGCCCTAGCTTACGAACAAAATTTGCAAAAATAGCATTGTCCAACTGCCCAACAATCATATACCTAAAGGCCTAGTTCCTTTAGAGAAGTTGTTTGACCAGAATGATGTGCCTTATAAGGCTACCCAAAAAGAAGACCAATCTGCAGCCTATAAGCATAACATAGGGAGTCCATATCCTCCAAGATATATAAATCTGTCCACCCATCTATCCGCTGCTCAAAGTTCTGAATACTGCAATCTAATGAAGCATTTTGCTGATGTTTTCGCCTGGGAATATAGTGACCTAAAAATATATGACAAAAATATCATCCAGCATAAAATTCCTTTAGATAAAGACACCATCCCTTTCAAGCAGAAGCTAAGACCAATAAATCCTTTACTCCTCCCTCTGATTGAAAACGAAATTACGAAATTACTGGCTACCAAAATCATAGTCCCTCTCAGATATTCAAAATGGGTAGCTAATTTGGTGGTAGCGAGGAAGAAAAGTGGAGAAATCAGGCTTTGTGTTGATTTCAGAAACTTAAACAAATTCTCTAAGAAATACAATTACCCTCTACCCAAGATGGAGCATTTGCTGCAAAAGGTCTTAGGAGCCAAAGTGATGTCTTTCCTAGATGGATTTTTAGGGTATAATCAGGTTGTTTTACATCTAGATGACCAAGAGAAGACTGCATTCACCTCTCCTTGGGGCACTTTTATGTATTCTAAGATGCCTTTTGTGTTGATGAATGCTGGAACCACCTTTCAGAGAGCTATGGATATAGCATTTGTGGGAGAGAAGGATAAGTTTGTCCTTCTCTACCTAGATGATATAACAGTGTACTCCAACAGCCATCATGACCATTTGCAGCATTTGAAGAAAGTGTTCCTGAAGTGCAAAAGGTTTGGGATTTCAGTCAATCCTAAAAAGTCACAATTTTTTTTGGAAGAAGGCAAGATGTTAGGACATGTTGTTTCTGTTGCAGGTGTCTGAATTGACCTAGAAAGAGTAAGAGCAATACAGACCTTGTCTATCCCGAGATCAAATAAGGATGTCCTGTCCTTTCTAGGCAAAATAAATTTTGTGCATAGGTTTATCCCAAATTTTGTAGAACTTGTAAAGAATATTACCTCCATGTTGAGAAAGGGGTCAGAGATCAAATGGACTGATTCAGCAAGAAGATCCTTTGAGTCCATTAAGAAAGCTATTATGGAAGCTCCTACTTTAGTCAGCCCAGATTACAGCAAGGAGTTCCATATATTTTCATTTGCCTCTGATGACACCCTTGCAGCAGTTTTGATGCAATCAGATGAAGAAGGCTCAGAGCATCCAGTGGCATTTTTCAGCAATACTTTAAGGGATGCTGAGCTAAGGTATGATATCACTGAGAAACAAGCATATGCTCTTGTCAAATCTTTAAAAGCTTTTAGGATTTACATTCTGCATTCCAAGATAATTGCGTATGTACCCTATGCTTCAATAAAAGATGTCCTAACGCAACCTGATGCCAATGGAAGAAGGGCTAAATGGATTGCAAAGCTGATTGAATTTAACATAGAATTGAAGCCCACCAAGCTTGTCAGAGGTCAGGGCCTTACTAAACTCATGGCTGAAGATAATTGCAGAATGCTGGACATAAATCTCATGGGAACAATTTCAGAAAATAGTCAGACAGAAGAAGAAGAGGCAACTGAACCAGGGAAAAAGCAGTCATTAGCAGAAAATATAGCTTCTTGTGATCAGTACTCTGCAATAGCTCAATTCTTGCTGAAGCTAGAAGTCCCTCCAGGCCTTAGTTCAAGCCAAGCCAAAACTATTAAGCTCAGAGCAGTTAAATATTACATTCATGAAAGCCTGCTCTACTGGAGGGACCCCTCTAGAATGCTTTTGAGGTGTTTGGACAGAGAACAATCCATTGAATTCATGTAGCAGTTTCATTCGAGCATGTGTGGAGGACACCACTATTGGAAAACTACAACCCACAAGATCCTCAGAGTTGGGTACTATTGGCCCACCTTATTTTCTGATATCTTTTCATTTGTTAAATCTTGTGACAGATGCCAAAGATTTGAAGAGAAGCAACAATTGAAATCCCTACCCTTAAAACCCATACATGCTAGTGGCCCTTTTCAGCAGTGGGGCTTGGATTTCATTGGAGAAATCAATCCACATTCCAGTGGCCAACACAGATGGATCCTAGTAGCCATAGATTACTTCACTAAATGGATTGAAGCAATCCCTACTAGAAAGGTTGATCATCATGTGGTAATAAAGTTTTTGACAGAAAATATCTTCACCAGGTTCGGCTGTCCACATAAATTAATCACAGATAATGCAGCAGCCTTCAGGGAAAGAGAATTAGTGGACATGTGTGACTCAATGGGCATTAAGCTAGTTCATTCCACCTCATATTACCCTCAGGGAAATGGTCTAGCAGAATCTTCCAAAAAGAACCTGATAAGGATAATTAAAAAGTTGTTGGAAGATAACAAAAAGAATTGGGACTCTAAGCTCAAATATGCACTGTGGGCTGATAAAGTGACCATCAAGAAATCCACAGGGAATTCTCCATTCAAGCTGGTATATGGCACTGAGGTTGTATTCCCTATTTAGTTAACCCTCCATGTGGCAAAGTTCCTGCAAGAAGAATAAAATGAGGAAGAGGACATGGCAAAAAGGATCACCGATTTAGTTGAAGTACATCAAATAAGAGAATAGCTGGTTCAAAGGTTTGCAGCACATCAAAAGAAGATCAAAGAAGCTTTTGACAGGAGCACAAAAATAGATAATTTTCAGGTTGGAGACTTGGTCCTTAAGTGGGATCCACTAAAAGAAAGTAAAGGCAACCATGGGAAGTTTGATGCTTTTTGGACAGGGCCTTTTATCATTTCTCAGATCCAAGGGAACAATACTTTCATGCTGCAAAGCATGGAAGGAGAGACAGTTTTTGATGGCACAGTTAGTGGCCGATTCTTAAAAATTTATGTTGTTTAAGGTTTTCAGGCCTTAATATTGTAAATATTTTGTTTTATCAGTTTTTAGTATAGGCTCAGTTAGACTCCATGCCCAATCGAACACTAGGAAATTTTGCTAATTTGGTTTTCACAGAAAAGGCAATGATTTGCAGTTCGTGAGACCTCACAGGGAGGATCTCATCCCCAGAAGGAGCTAGTGTTAGTTCTGCTATAGATGTAGTCCTTTGAAGGCCAAATATAAGCTCAGCCATATTGTCCATGCTCAAAAGAGAACTTGTGCCAGTCATCTTCCTTCTTCCCCTTCATCCCGCTTACTCTCTCTTAACCCCGCTACCTCTGTTTTTCTCCAAAACCCGGCATAAACCCTTGTCTCTTCAAGCCCTGAGCGCAAAGCTTCAGTCCCGTAAGCCCGTATTCATGTGACCCCGCACTCCGATAACCCACCACCACCTTTAATCGCAGTCGTTGATTACCGCATGACCGATCCAACGATAATCGCTCTCCCCGCACCTTCAAACTGCTAGGACGATAACACGGGATGAAAAGTGGTTTCGTCCTTTCCCTACCACCACACGTCACACCCCTTGTGGTATCACACGCCATTGTACTTTTACTGTCCAGCAATCAACAGTGGTGCGGCCAATACCACTTACCGCCCGGACCTCCATTCCCGCCCGTTAAGCGCTGCGCATCTTCGACGCCCGATGACCGTTGGATCTGTCCACCCGAGATCCAATGGCCCGCTCTCACTCCGCCTCTATATCTCCTGATACCTTCCACCGAGTGATCCCCACCATTTATCTGCTTGATCCGACGGCTGATTTTCCTCCTACGTCATGCTCGTACATTCGCTATGCAGTCCACTTGCCCTGACCATTCCATGCGCCCGAAGGATGAAGACAATTGCCTACCAGTACTCGGTGCATTTGCTCCTCAACAATCGCATTCAATAGGTAGAATGGATGAGAAGGGAAAGGGCGGACGTCGGCAGATAAATGTATTTAACAGTTATGGGATTTCATCCCATACGACACTCCAGCTACCTGAGAGTACAACAGAGCAGCAGAGGAGATCAAATTCATCTACTGCAGTAGGCAATCGCACTCAGAAGTTCCACCAGGCAGTTAAAGCTTTTGGTGGTTAATTACAACCCTTCCATACCTAGAATGGTCGAGTGCCTTTGTAATGAAACTCTATATATACCCAGAAACAAGATGTAATCAGGGTTGATGGTTGTTGTTTTGATGTAAGGTTCAACTTCTGGAGAATGTAACTAATACAAGCGTCTCATCTTCATTTTCAACTAATACAAGCTTCTTTTGTTGTTAATTGCTCACTTCCCATTTCTATTATGTTCCAGGTTGTGCCTCATATGCGGTTTTCTTGAATTCTTGATGTTTAGCATTAGAGGAGCTATCATCCTACCTCTGTGTTAAAGTCTTGCATGTATTAGTGAATGAGTTATTCAGGTTTCTTTCACCTAATGCCAAAGAGCTGTCATCTTGTTTGTACATTAGGGAATTAGATTTTCTGACCTCTTTAATGGTTGCAGCTAGCCATCACATGGTTTTGTGCATCTGCTGGTGTGGCCAGTATTCTCCATATTCACCCAATCCTTAAACTATGAGTAATTGGTGGTCTAAAGCCTTGTAGTCTGGGGGTGTTCATGAATGTCTGGAGTCAGGCAAAGTAGGAGTGGTTATCTGGCTTGGACAAGCATCATTCCTTCCATTCATCCATTCGCAACAATAAGTTGAATTTGTAATGTTCCCAAGCATCTCCGAGCTACAACCTAGGAGAGTTTCTTGGGGTGATAACAGTATTGACAATCAAGAGGTATGGTTTGAAAGTGGTCATAGGAAAGCCATACTTGAATAGTTACTTGCTTGCTAATGTCAAGGATCCTCTAACCATTAAATTTAATAAGGTTTTATTGTATGTGTCCTCGAGAATAAAAAAATGGGAGATAGAAAATATTAGGAAATTGTTTTATGGGCATTGGAAAAGGAAGCAGTAGGGAGCGTGTTTATGGAAACGAGAAACAAGAAAAAGAAGGAAATGTCTTTCATGAAACGAAAAATTGTAAATAGCAGGAAACATGTTGATCTCATGCATTCATTTTCATTTGTGAGTTTTCTATTCATCATGTTTGTGAATGCAGATCTAAAGTTTTGATGGGTGTTTCCAGACTTGAAGTTTTAAGTGGTAGGAAATTCTTTGAGTGCAAATTTGTGTATCATGTGGATGTAAATTTACAAAGATAACTTGTATGTAAGTTTTGGTTTTTTATTTTAGTTCCTTTTCCATGGTTTGAATTTGAACTGGTTGAAATAGTCTAATGCCTTCATTGTGCAATGAATGTACATTGACTGAGAATTTTAAATGCTTTGATGTTACTAAAGATAAAATTAGTTTTTAAGATGCTAATGTTGCAGTTGTTGTGCATAGTTTAACCACATTCTAAAGACCCATCTACACTGCAGCCATGAGTTTGGCATGCTTGAGCTGCCAACTGGTACAGTGAACTAATTATGATTTAAGCTCTTACTCTTTCAACTCCCAACAAGAGCAGTTATGTGGAACTGTAGTGGGGAATTGGTCTGCAATGACATCCCAACAGTCTCCTCCGGAAGAATCCATTATAGTTAGTGCAAGGGTTGTTCCTATGTTGTCTAACAGCAACAATGACAACAACCAGGGCCATGTCATGTTATCCCTCATTTGACAAGGTACCATGTTGTTCGTAGAGACATTCTAAGAGAATAGAATTTTGAATAATTTGTCGAGGGAAGCAAGGCCTACTTATATTAGATCATTAGTATACACGAATAGATCATCTTCATATGTTTGTGATACATTCTCTTGGCTTTTTCAAGGTTAGCTAAAACACATTTGGGTTTTATTGTATTAAACCTAAAATGAATGTATGAGCTATCATATGAATAGTGCTATCATCTCCAAAGAGACTAATGTAGCTCTATATATTCCTACATTGTAGACGTTTTATTTAAGTTTCAAAGTAATGAAGTTGGGTGTGATTTTCAATCTCTTGCTTCTACTAATTCTAACTTGATAATGTACTTGTTCCTTATTATTATATATTTGTTTCTATGTTTTCCTAGAAACAAAGGTGTGACAATGTTGATTTTGTAAAATGTTATCTAATGTGTATTTGTGACAGTTGAAATCATAGGTCCACAGTTCAAAGACTTGAGCATATTGAATGCCCATTAATTTAAAATATTTTCTCACTTTAAACTTGATAAGTTTGCATAAGAACAGATAGAAATCCATTTTTAGCATATGTGCGTGTTGAAGCCTTGAAAATCGTTGCTTACAACATGGGAGAAAACCACCCGGTCCGGCCCATGGTTGGCAGTTCCTTTTCCGTTTGGTGTGGTGGCTATGACTGGGGATAATTGGAGCAGTTAGCCAATCTAATTTATGATACTGCTGATGGGGTGATATGTGATATCTGGAGTAATGTTTAAGCTAAAATTAATCTAAACTAAACTAATAATCACATGTATATATCCTAATGTAGACACTATCTGACTATGACTATGCCCATGAATAAATTTGAAGTATGCAATCTACAATAATGTCCAAAAGAAATCAGTAATAGAAAATGAAATCGTTTAACAATAATCGTTTCAGATAAATAGTTAGTCGAAACGATTGTGAAGGATATATCGCATAAGAAATTATTCATATATTCAGCATAAAATTTCGGCCATCACCATACAAATGCAATTAATGATAACCAAGATTAAAATTTTCATACATAAATAACTTGAAGATAAATTATTTCTTAATACATAAGTAAAACAAAATTACGAGATAAAAGTACCATTTGTAATAAGTCCTACTCATGTGATTCAGCAATATTGATCTACTTCCAATCAATCCAACACCATCTAAGAGTACAAAAGTGAAATTTCAGTAGAAGATGCTAGATAAGATAAAAATAAATCATGCTCCATTCATTTCACAAGAACTTCCTCAAAGGGTCAAAAGTGTATGTTTTGAAGATTGTTTCTAATAAAATTTCTGGACCCCTCTCTAAATACATGAGAGGGGTTTAAATACTAAACTATAAAACTAAAAATAGATTATTACAAAAATAGTTGAGGAGGTTTAAACGACCTTCCTCAAATTATGCAAAAATAAAGCAAAAATAGAAATGCACATGGTGACTAACTCCTTTGCGTTTGATCCTTAAGATCACAGATGTCCATCATGAGCTTAATCTATGATGGTCGATCGATTTCATATTTCAACTGCCCAATGAACATGGCATCAGTCAGTGTTGGCACCATTTTCTCCGTAGAAGTGGTTAGACATCACAGGGTCATCCGCTGGATGTCAGGCTTCAATAAATGTCACCAGCACGCTTCCTATTTTAACTCGGTCATTTGCCTAATTGCTTATCCTTTTTCCTCTCTTGTCTGCCTCCACTTTTCTTCAAGTTGTTTTACATTCGGAAGAAAACATGGAATGGAATCTACTACAAGGTTGGCACTATGTAAATTTTCATTTATGTTCTCGATAACACTGTTTGTTGCCACTAATGTGTCTGTTCTTGCCCTTTCTGCCTGTCTAAGCCTAGAATCCCAGTCTGCAAATAAAATTACCTTGTGTGATTCCTCCATTTTAGGCAAGTCAGTGTTTATCCTATCTTCTGAATTCTGCCATGTAATGAAGTCAAAAACTCTCTTGAATATTTCATCATATTCAAGTCTCATCTCAATGACTTGACTCATCAATTTGTCACTTATCTCGCAATAGGAATTACATTGCGAGATCTTCTGGCATAATAGTTCCTTTTGGTGCATCAGCTGGGAGTTAAGGCTAAGAGCATCAGTAATACACTGGTAAATTTTTGGATCATCTTTATGCAGATCAATTATTCCTTGTATCTGCGCTTCATTCTCTAATAAGCTAGATTAATGTTTTATTTGCATCTGCTCGAATTCTTGTTGGAGCTTAGCTAACTGCGATTTTGCTTGCTTGTTAGACTTTTCTTGCTGTAGTTTTTGTTCTAACAACAAGATTTTATTTTCCCTTTCTTTTAGAAACATTTTCACCTCTGTGGCTTTATCGATAGTCGTTGTTGTGCAGGCCCCTGCAAACTGTGACAGTGTAGTAAGGTTGGCACATGGGTCAATGGGTGAGTCTTTCCAGACGATATCCATCAGTTCATTATCGGGAGTAGTAGCAACTCTAGCATCCAACTTCCTTTTATTCCTTTGTCTTTTAACAATGTCTTTGTGGGTAGGACTGTAGAATACATCTAAAGGAGGAATCTCCTCAATCCTTAAAACAATTTCAGAGGTTGGAGTGATAGGAATGTGTTCTACCTCTTGAGTATTTACATTTTTCTCTACTGTAATTTCTTTAGTTTTTCTATGTTGTGGAGTCTGTAGTTCTAGTGTTTGTTTCTCAGCATGTAGATTTTTATTAAAGTGCTCCCATTCTTCATCTAAATCAATCACTAGGGGTGTTATTAGCTAAGTGGAGGTGGAATGAATTTCAGCCAGTTTTTTAGCTAAAGTTTGCTCAACCGTCTTTTCTGTAGGCTGGGTTGTATCTCTTTCTGACTCCACACTTTTTCTTTTCCCATTATTTATTTGTTGTTCTGAGTGTTCTAATTCCCTGGTAGATTTATCTTGGGATTCTTCTTGGGAGTCATTTCTAGAGTTTCCTCTAGAACTACCTTCTAGGCTTACGCTAGGAGTTGGCTCCCTTATTGGTTCAATCCGCAACCGGTCCAATGGGACCTTTAACAATCTCCTTTCTATGTATTGATGAAAGGCCTCAAATTCTTCTTGGTCAAAAAGTAGCGATGGCATGTGCTTCACTTCTGTGAATGTCTCTTTCTGTAGGAAGATGTCATTAAATGGATCTTTCTCGTGACTGAATACCTTCACTTTTACCATGGTAGTGAAGTATTTCGCAGTGCCAAATGGGTCATACTGCCTACCTGGGAATTTAGGTAACTTTAGAGATAACATGATCTCTACTTATTTAAATGCAGGTCCCAAATTGTGTAGTGAAAATGCTCCACACTACAAAGGGAATGTAGGCCAAATGGCCTTTTTAGCTTCCTTCAATTCTTTACTTAACCCACCCTCACTAGCTATTTGATAGGCTATCTCTCTAGCCATCAATTTATCTGGGACATAGTATGGGAGGACATGTGGTGGGGTAATGCTGCCAAATACCCCTATATACGTGAATGTTTCCTCCCTAAACCATCTTGCCACTGGGAGGATATCTGCCTCGGTTTCCTTGGAAAACCTGGGGGCATCTTGGTCGTAAATATATTTGTGGATAGGGAGCATGACTCCATGACAATCTTTGTAAAAATGTGGTTGAAATTGAGATTACCACATGTATTTATGGTATATATGAATGGGAAGTGGATCTTTGACAGTCCACTTCCATCCCATGACAGGAAATATATAACCAAAACAAATTGCATCCATTACATAGGCACTCATAAAAAATGGAGGGTAAACCCTCATTGAGACACTCCTTTTCCTTCTATAATCTATTATTGCCTTCACTCAATTATCAAACAAAATTTGGGCCCACAATTCATTATAGTTATGTTTACGGCTGCATCTATTAATGGAAACCATTCTTGGGAAAATTTAGTACTATTGGGTTTGCCAAACATCCTACATAACATGGCCACTGCAAAACTATGAAGGGAACAAATAGATGCAGTAGAGTACATACCATTCTTGGTTATTTTGATTTTTCCCTCATTATTTGACCAGGTTCGGTTGCAGTCTCCTAGGTCCTCGTTCTCTTTGGCAAACTTCTCAATGAACTACTTGTTGTAGATGACTTGTGGCTCTGGTAGGTGGTACATAAGCCATAGGTTGTCCGGCGAAAAAGATCCCATAACCTCTTTGATTTTGGTCTTGAATTCTCTATCTGACATATTGGCCTCATCAATAATTCATTTAACCATATCTGTATAAGGGATTATCTTTGGGTGCGCAGCTATGCGATGCAAAAATGAGCATGTTGTCTCAAAATTGGAGGAATCTGAGGAATCACCACCGTCAACTGTGACCTTTGTTTCCAAAAGTCTTGGTTCCTCTTCTCCTAAGATATTATACATGGAATCCCAAGTAGAGGTTCTTCCATCTCTGTTACATGTAGTATCTGAAAATAGGGGAGTCATTTAAGATTTCTCGGATGCAACTGCCTTGCCTTTCTTCACCATTCCTCCCAAAGATTTGTTCTGTGGGTTGTTCTTGAAAGTGGAGAAAAACAACAGCTATCGGATATACAGAGATAATAATGAACGTGAAATAGAATGATACATATAACTTGTAAAGGTGATAAAAGCAGTTTTATTTGAACTTACGTAACAAGATACCATATCACGTTAAATGGCTTTTCACACATAAATTCCATTAACCTTCACTAAATTCCCACTAATGTTCGTTATCTCTTAGCTTTAATGCTCATAAATGTCCGCATCGTAAGTTGGGAAGGTGGCGGGCCTTCGAATTGAGATAATACTGATTTTGTGATTTGCGAAGCAATATTGTAGATCGCACTATCATATTATGCCTTATTGCTTTTCTTACCGTGTCTTATGCTTCTGCGAGATACGAAACGCGAGATGTCAGATGTTCGTTTATTATTTCTAAGACAAAGATCATTCGTTAGGCTTTCTATGTAAAGACATTTTTATGAAGCGGCGAACTTAAGCATTTGTTTGTAATGTAAGTTGGGAGTGGGTCTGGGCTTTGATCGCATTTCACAATTTCGATGGGTGGTAAGTTTGCGGTCTTCTTTTAAATACTCGATATGTGTTTGCGGTGTTCTTTTATTACGAAGTCCTTCTTTGATTTCTTTTCACTAGATTTGGTGGGTTAGTAAGGCTTTCAATCATGCTTAACCATGCGATATGTGGGAAAGGAAAGCATTTACTAGTTCTTTTGAAAAGGGGTTGGATTGATATCTTGTTTTATTCCAAAATTAATAAAGAAAATACCTAAATGCTAAACTATTTTTTTTAAATATTTTTTTAAAGGGTCCCCATTTATTATTGTAATATTGACTACTACTATTAACAAATGGGGGGTTTTGTAGCTTCATGTTCCAGATTGTCCACAGTTTCAACTTCATTCTGCCGCCGTTTCAAACCCCAAAGGGGGTCCATCATCAGGACAAACGTTTCAAACCCCAAAGGGGGTCCATCATCAGGACAAATCAGAAAGATAGGGATGAATGAAAGATTATTTGAGAGAAAGAGCTGAGCGCCAGGGAATAAATAAACTAAAGAACCCTAATATAAGGGCCGACACTTCCTACATTGTTTCAGAAATTCCAGGTCTGCAGCTCTCCTCTCAACTTTTATCCTCGGGATTTCAAGAAGACAGATCTCTTTCCATGTTTCCCCTCCGTACAGGGAAGTTATGTTGGATTTCAAGCCTCTGTGGAAGTTTTTTGTAGCTTCATGTTCCGGATTGTCCACAGTTTCAACTTCATTCTGCCGACGTTTCAAACCCCAAAGGGGGTCCATCATCAGGACAAACGTTTCAAACCCCAAAGGGGGTCCATCATCAGGACAAATCAGAAAGATAGGGATGAATGAAAGATTATTTGAGAGAAAGAGCTAAGCGCCAGGGAATAAATAAACTAAATAACCCTAATATAAGGGCCGAAACTTCCTACATTGTTTCAGAAATTCCAGGTCCGCAGCTCTCCTCTCAATTTTTATCCTTAGGATTTGGAGAAGACAGATCTCTTTCCATGTTTCCCCTCCGTACAGGGAAGTTATGTTGGATTTCAAGCCTATGTGGAAGTTTTTTGTAGCTTCATGTTCCGGATCGTCCACAGTTTCAACTTCATTCTGCCGACGTTTGAAACCGCAAAGGGGGTCCATCATCAGGACAGACATTTCAAACCCCAAAGGGGGTCCATCATCAGGACAAATCAGAAAGATAGGGATGAATGAAAGATTATTTGAGAGAAAGAGCTGAGCGCCAGGGAATAAATAAACTAAATAACCCTAATATAAGGGCCGACACTTCCTACATTGTTTCAGAAATTCCAGGTCCGCAGCTCTCCTCTCAATTTTTATCCTCAGGATTTCGAGAAGACATATCTCTTTCCATGTTTCCCCTCCGTACAGGGAAGTTATGTTGGATTTCAAGCCTCTGTGGAAGTTTTTTGTAGCTTCATGTTCCGGATTGTCCACAATTTCAACTTCATTCTGCCGACGTTTCAAACCCCAAAGGGGGTCCATCATCAGGATAGACGTTTCAAACCCCAAAGGGGGTCCATCATCAGGACAAATCAGAAAGATAGGGATGAATGAAAGATTATTTGAGAGAAAGAGCTGAGCGCCAGGCAATAAATAAACTAAAGAACCCTAATATAAGGGCTGACACTTCATCAAAAATTCCAGGTCCGCAGCTCTCCTCTCAATTTTTATCCTCAGGATTTCGAGAAGACGGATCTCTTTCCATGTTTCCCCTCCGTACAGGGAAGTTATGTTGGATTTGAAGCCTCTGTGGAAGTTTTTTGTAGCTTCATGTTCCGGTTTGTCCACAGTTTCAACTTCATTCTACCAACGTTTCAAACCCCAAAGGGGGTCCATCATCAGGACAGACGTTTCAAACCCCAAAGGGGGTCCTTGAATAGTACAACAATTGGCGATTCACTTGGAAGAACCAATTATCTCTTAGAGTTTTTTTAAATTTCTAAAACTTCCAAAATAAAGATGTTTTAGAAAATATAATTTCCATGAAATATAAGATAAGTCATACTGCTCTTTTAATATTTAAACAATATCCACCTAATCAACATCCTTTTGAATGTTCGCAACTCATAAGAAAGTTACTTTGTCTACATCAATCATTACTTTGTTTTAAAGATAAAAATAGGGGGGCTCTTTTTAAATCATTTTTGGTATACACAGTTGTCATAGGTAGAGCCTCTACTACCAACAGGCGTTCATAACCTCGACAGGGTTACCTTTTAGCCAGCAATGATTCAGTATCCCACCTTGGTCAGAATGAATTTTTAGAGATAAGCTCGGATTTATATTCTAATTGTCTTTTTATTTTCTGAAATAAATTTTTTTCTTCAACTTTTTATCTTTTAACCCTTAAAGGACAATGTCTTGGTTTGGTCACCAAAATTGGCAATGTCATTCAGTTGATTTATAACTTAACTGAACAAGTTGGCTTGTGATGAGACCCATTGTCTTTCTGATTAATACAATCTCAAGTCATTACCCTATTTTGATATGTAGTATTGGTAATGTCGGCTAGTTATAACTTTATGATCATGGTAAGTTGGCTCTTAATGAGACCTCTTATCCTTTAAGTTTAAGTAAATTTTAGAATTACACTCTAAAAATGAAAGCTGATTAGGTGGGGAGAATCATTGGCTCCTTAAGAGCTTCTGGATGACAATTGTAGAGTTTGAGGATGCTTTTCTGTAGAGAGACTTTGTTTTGTTACTGATACTTTTCGTGACTTATGTAGAGGAAAGATATATTTCTAAGTTAACTGTCATTAAAGACCAAATAATTTTGGTAGAGAACAAGCAACTTTGGAGCAATAGAACTTAACTATATATTTCATATGTGAAGATTACCTTCATAACAGTCTTTACTTATACAAGCGAAAAGTCAAAATTAAAATGAGACTATCATTTGTAAAGCCAAAAGTAAATCTTTTTCAACTTGTATTTATTCTTTCTAAAAAATAAAGGAAATAATATACAGTGAATAGAATAGATCATCTTCTATGGACATTATTTCTTTAAATATTCCCATCAACAAGTATATATTCTCTCTTACCTGATAAATCCTTCAATAAAAACACTGATGGGCTTATTTGTTCCACAATTTGAAATGGGCCTAGCCACATTTGTTGGAACTTGGTATGCTTACCTTTTTCTTCATGGGCTTTATCCCATTTCAATAGTAGGTCTCCGTTTTTAAAAGATTTTGAGCTTACATAATTTGAATCAAAGGAATTCTTGAATAACTGCTAATGATTTGCATGTGTGATTCTAGCCTTTTCACTTTCCTCTTCAAGCTTAAGGATTTGTAACTATCTAACTTTCATAGAAGAGGAGGGAGTTTCTTCAATGAACTGAGCTAAGGCTAAAGAGGGAATAGCCACATTTGTAGGTAAGACAACTTCTTTCTCATAGACCAAATTGAAAGGAGAAGTGCCAATGGAGGCTTTCTGAGTTATTCGATCTGCCCACAGAGAAAATATCAAAACATTATGCAAGTTCTTTTGACTTTGATCAACATTTCATTTAATAATCCTTATGAGATTTTTGTTTGTAGATTCCACTAACCCATTTCCCTACGGATAATAGTTAGCAAAGTACTTAAGCTTAAAACCTCTTTTGAGAGAAAATTTTATCATGGCATTGCCTGAAAATTAAGACCCGTTATCAAACATCATGGCAGACGGTAGACCAAATCTGGTTATGATAAATTGATTGACGAATTCAATAGCATTTTCAGAATTGGCTACCTTGAGTGGAATTGCTTCCACCCATTTTGTAAAGTAATCCATGGTTGTAAGGATGTATCTATTCTGCTTAGAAGAATGAGGAACGGTCTCACCTATTATATCCAATCCCCATTGCTCAAAAGGTTGTTCAATATTGACTGGTTGTAATGGTAATGCAGGTTTCCTTTGTCACCCAATAGCTATCCAGCAAACTTTACATCTTATTACACAATTGTATGTGTCTTTGAATAATGTTGGCCAGTAATAGTCGGCATGCAGGATTTTATGTGCGGTGGTATCTCCTCCAAAATGTATGCCAGCTAGTCCATCATGAAGTTCCTGCAAGACCTTGTCTACCTCAGATTTTTTAAGACATCCAAATAAAAAGGAATCATAATTTATTCTAAATAGCACATCATTGACGATTTGATATTGTCTAGCTTTTATCCTCAAGGCCCTTCTCTTTTTGTAATTTAATTGTGTTGGGGCATATCCATTTTTTAAGTAAAATATGATATCAACATATCTTGACTCAGTGTCATTAAGGCTTACCCATAGACTTGTACATCGTCACCTGAGTCTTGTAGTGCCGATAGATTGGATGCTCCTGCTAACATCCTGCAAAAACCTTGACCTTTTATAATTTTTGTTGGTCTGATTTCAATGTCATATTCTTGGAGAGTTGTTACTCAATTTGCTCTCTTCTCACCTACATCCCTTTGTATTAACATATTTCTCACTGTGAGAATGGCACTATTACTTTGGTGTGGGTTTTGAGGAGAAAAGCTCTAAAGTGTTTTATTGATTTGAAAACAACAAAAGCTTGTTTTTCAACATCTGAGTAATTCAATTCAGCCCCCTACAAATTGGAATTAAAGAAAGAGATTGGGGCTTCATCTTTTTCTTCATTGACTTGTGTCAATATGGCTGCATATGATTTCTTGGAAGCGAAAGTATATAAAATGAAATGATTTGAAAAAATTGGGGTGGCTAAAGATGGAGCATTTATAATTTCTTGTTTGTTCAAGTTAAAAGCTTCATGTTCTGAATGTCCCCATTTAAAAAAAGAATTTTTCTTTATCATGGATTGAAGAGGTAAAACAATTCATGAGAAGTTAGGGACAAATCTTTTAACAAAATTTATCTGACCTAGGAAATATTGCATTGATTTTATTTTATGAGGTAAACGTATTTCAGAAATTTCTCTTATTTTGTCAGGGTCTATGTAAATCCCTGCTTTGGACACAATAAATCCAAGGAGCTTCCCTTCACTTAACGCGAAGATATATTTCTTAGGGTTAAGAGAAATTCCATACCTTTGGAAATGCTCAAAGATTTGCTTTAAATATCTTAGATGATTGTTTCTCTTTTTGCAATATACAGTTATATCATCTAAGTAGATCACTATTGATTTGTTTACTAAACCTTTGAAAGCTATATCCATGGCTCTCTGGAAAGTAGCACCAGCATTAATCATTCCAAATGTCATCTTTCGATAAGAATAAGTGCCCCATTTTGTTCTAAATTTAGTTTTCAGCTGGTCATCTAGATGTATTAGGATTTCATTGTAACCTGAGAATCCATCCAGGAAAGACATTAGTTGTGCCTGCAACTGATTGCAATATCTGTTCCATAGGAGGTAACGGGAATTTTTCCTTTTGGCAAGATTTGTTGATGTTGCGGAAATCTATACATATCCTAATATTGCCACTCTTTTTTCTGACTTTGACAAGATTGGAGACCCACCAGGAATGTCTGACAGGGAAAATAATCTTGGCTTTCAGTAGTTTGTTTAATTCAGATTTAATCTGGTTTTCTAAATTAGGATGGATTTTCCTTAAATTCTGCTGAACGTACTTCTCATCAGGCGTCATGGAGATAGTATGTTGAATAATAGAAGTGTCGTATGTTTTAAGATCATCATAGTTCCATATGAAGACATTCTTGTATCTCTTCAACAATCGTGTAAAGGCTTATTTTTCATCTGACGTAAGTCCAAGGCCTAGATTAATATTTTGAGGTTTCAGGTCAGTTCCTAGGTTAATCAATTCAAACCTTAGAGTTGAACTCTGAAGTTTCGAGTTGGTGGGCTTTTTAAATTTGTCTTTGAGCTCATATAAATCTTCCAACTTAACTACAGACTTCGGTATAGCATTATTGGTAATTTCTTGTTTAAGTTGGCAATAATGCTAGTCCTCATCAACTATTTGGTCATCACAAGAGCCTTATGATGTCAAAAATCTTATTATATCTGGGTCATTATTAAATACTCTCCTGTTGGTGATATTATCAGGAATAGAAGGCCTAAAAATCAATTCAATAGAAAAGCGATCAGGGCTATAATCTTCTGGTGGAACAAGCTTGGAAGCACATTAGCTAGGAGATCAGCTCTATCATTCTAGAGTCTTAGAATAGGGGAAATATTAAATGTTGCAAAGTGGGAAGTCAAGTCTTGGACCAACGACTAATAGTGTTTCAAATGTCTTGATAGACAGTGTATAGTATTTCTTACGTGTTTTATCACAATTTCTAAATATCCAAACGCTTGGAGGTGTTTGATATTAAGGCCAATTGCCTTATACAAACCTTGAACTAATGCTTCATATTCCGCAGTGTTATTTGTGCAATCAAATTCAAGCCTGCATGCTAACACAGTCTTTTCTCCTTCAGGGCTAACTAATATGCATCTTGCTCCTACTTCATCATTAGATTTAGATCCACCAAAAAATAATTTCGAAAATAAAGAGCTAACTACAGGTTTACTACAAAATCTATGCATTTAGAAGTGTCTGTTTGGGAAAAAATTTCGACTTGAGATACAACAGAGTTTTCCAAGAAAGGTGAAGTGTAAGCATTGAAATTTCCTAGAAATGATTCTACTGAGTAGTTGTCGATGATATTGTTGCTATACGCAACTCATTCATTTTCTCCTTCTAGCTCTGTGACTATGTACTTTTGATGTTGTTCACAATCAATCGTTATTTGATTTGACTTGCCATTATAGGGAAGCCACATGTGAGACCAGTCAGTTGAAAAATAACCATGAAGTTTTTCTGACCAAACTCTGCTAAGGATTAAGCCATAGAACTCAGGAATATCAGCCACAAGTATGTCAATGACTTGTCAAACTTTAGGGTTTGACGAAAGTCTGATAGTTACTTGATTAAGTTCCCCAACGACTTTGACCTGAGATCAATCTAACTGTACTATACGTACAACAGATTTTTGAGGCTAAACATTCAACTTTGCACAAACTGTTCTAGGAAAGATGTTAGATGAAGCTCATGAATCATCTAAACAGTTGTGTAAAATCTTATTAAAGACTTCAAAAGTAAGGAGAAATGGAGGATTATGAGATTTAGATCTTCCTGCAATTAGAGCGATGTCAGTTGGATCAATTTTGTTTAAAGAGGTGCTAGGGGGCCTTCCCATTTCTTGGGTCGCTTATGAGATCACGGCAGTAGGAAGCAGTGTAGTAGGTACTGCTTTGAGTTATTTAAGGAGTAGCTATCACTAATGATTAAATTTCCTAAGCTCATGAAAAGTTATGTTTTCCCTATTCTTCTTCATATCATTAATAATATTATATTCCATTTCATCATAAACTATCAGAGTTTTAGCTGAAGGTGAAGAATCTAATTGAGAAGGAGTGGTTTGAGTGCATTTTGATGAAGACGTATTACTTGTTGTTTTTTTCCTGGGAGGGATATTGAAGCCTTCTGCATTGGATTTATTTGTGTAAAATCAATAGGGTTTTTACTTCGGGTGGCAAGAGGTAGTGTTTCTTGAGTTTCTTCATTGGGAATAATAAAATCCCACGTTCCTTATAACTCTGCCACTTCTTCATCATCTATTTGTTCTTTGTTTGTTGAAACTTCATCCTCCTCTCCATCTAATTCGGCATTTCATATAGCATTTGGAGGTTTAGGATCAATATGGGAATTCCTCTTAAATGGTCTAAAAGATTTTTTAGAGGAGGTCTCTGCTACCTGTTTTTCGATATCAACCACCTCGTTAGACATGGTTTTGAGGACCTTTTGTAAACCTTCAAGATTGAAAGGATCTTTAGGTGGTTTCTTCTTGGATTCATCCCTAAAAGTTACTTTCTTATATTTTTGTTCTTCTAGTGTATTTTTATTTTCTACAGCTAGAATTCGTTTTTCTACAGCTATTGCCTCTTTCATATTCTATGCCAAAGTCAATTTGGCAGCTCTATCAATGAAAATAGTTGTGTTTGAAAGGACAGCAGAAATATACCACTCATTTTGGAGTTCATCGCTAGGCTTAGACGTTGTTGGTATCTTATTCAATCATTTGTTGAAGCGAGATTTGAAGTATTTTATTGGTTCTTTAGGTTGAGCTTTCAAATTGGAGAGGTCGTTAATTAGGGTAGCTCTGGATCTATCATCTCCAAATTTAGTAAATAACTGCTCTTGCCAACTATTAATAGAACCTGAAGGTAATGAGAAGTACCATGATCTAGCTACTCATTGTAAAGTATATGGAAATAATATTACAATTGTGTCGTCTTCCACTACTTCATTCAAGTTAATGGACAACATGGAATTGTTTATATGTTCCTCAACAAGTAGGCCATTATCAGGATTGAATTTGGGTAAACATTTCTCTGGATGAGATGGCAATTGATGTAAAGGCCCAGCCATCCTAATAGCTCCTAGGTTTGTCCATGTCCTTGGAAGATTTTTTGCCATTTCTAGTATGTGAGTAGGAGAAGGTGTAGCAGTGGTTGAAGGTTATTGGGTAGAGGAGGATGTAGTTCATGTACCTTTGTGAATCATGATCTAGAGTGGTGAGGTGGATGTTTGATCTTGTGATGGTTTAAATGAAATGAAGATGAATATTGTGTCGATGAGAGAACCTCGTTGTGAGATTCAGGTGGTGTTTTCTTAGCTTTCTTACGAATTGGAAGAGGGAATTTGAATAGGGGGATTCCAACTTTTTCACTCTATGCTCTAGTTAACCATTGAGATGGGGTAAATTGATAGGTAACACTATCCTGGGATAACTCAGATTCTTCTTGAGATAACAAAATTCCCTAAAATTTATGAATCAAATATTGGACTTCAAGGGCTTCAGTAGAACAAGAATGATCTGGCTTCTTTGGGATTTCATCAGTGCCTTCTATAGTTTTCTTCGCAACTTCTCGCTTAAGATCAGGAGATTTGAAATGTAATTGAGAAGTTGGAGGTGATGGTGAGGGAGTTTTACTCTTAGAATGGCATATTGATTTGGACTTACTTTCCATTCACATTCAGGCCCTCCTTCTAGCGCCAAAATATTGAAGCTCGAAAATCATTGCTTACAACATGGGGGGAAACTACCCGGTCCAGCCCTTGGTTGGCAGTTCCTTTTCCGTTTGGTGTGGTGGCTCTGACTAGGGATAATGGGACCAATTCCCCAATCTAATTTATGATAGTGCTGATGGGGTGATATGTGATATCTGGAGTAATGTTTAAGCTAAAAGTAATCTAATTTAAACTAATAATCACATGTATATATCCTAGTGTAGACACTATCTCACTATGACTATACCCGGGAATAAATTTGAAGTATGCAATCTACAATAATGTCTAAAAGAAAGTGGTAATAAAGATCATTCAATTGCAATAGGAAATGAAATCATTTAACAATAATTGTTTCAGATAAATAGTTAGCTAAAACGATTGTGAAATATATGTCGCATAAGAAATGAGTCATATATTTAGTATAAAATTTAGGCCATCACCATACAAAAGTGCAATTAATGATAACCAAGATTCAAATTTTCATACATAAACAACTTGAAGAGAAATTATTGCTTAATACATAAGTAA
Organism: Pinus taeda; assembly: GCA_000404065.3. NCBI lineage: Eukaryota > Viridiplantae > Streptophyta > Pinopsida > Pinales > Pinaceae > Pinus > Pinus taeda. The sequence goes on along the minus strand of APFE031191988.1, from coordinate 95,380 downwards.
AACAAAATTACAAGATAAAAGTACCATTTGTAATAAGTCTTGCTCATGTGATTTAGCAATATTGATCTACTTGTAGGAATTTACAGGGTAAGTTCCTCAGATAGAACACCAAAAGGACACCGCTCACAAACAGATCACAGATCAATACACCAGTATTTTGACGTGGTTAAAACCCTCAGAGAGGGAAACAGTCCATGACCTGTGCCAACGTGGCTACTACAGGCAATTTATTAATAAAAGAATGAAAATTTACATAAGCTTCGCTCATGCACGGTTAACCTACAAATGACCCTCCATGCGCTTTAAATAGAATTCATGGACCAATCGGGTGTCAAGCCACGGATCAAGTGTCGGTAATACCGAGGAGAGAATGAACCGTCGGATCACTACATATCGTGACCGTCGGATTGTAAGTTACAAAATGTACAACGGTAAAGAAACACACTTTACCTAAATCTATACCTAACTCTATACTAGACCAAGTTGAACTTAACTATTTCCTATGTGTCGGAATATCCTAACATCCCCCCTTAAGAACAACTTGGGATAGGATTGAAGGATTTACAAATATGACACAATAGGAGAAGGAAGGAGGCACTAGAGCCTATCCCCCCTTAGTGACAACTTCCTGAACTCCAAGCATATATCGAAGTTTAGTGAACTTCGCCTCTGTGAGAGCCTTTGTGAAGATGTCTGCAACCTGATCATCTGTTGAACAATATTGCACTTCAAGAACATGGTCATGAATGAGCTTTCTGAAGAAGTGCATGTGTAGTTCAATGTGTTTGCTGCGCTGATGCTGAACTGGATCTTTGCAAAGCTGAATGGCACTTTGATTATCACACCAAAGTGTAGTCGGATGCTGCTGCTCAAAGCCAAATTCTGATAGGATCTAACAAAGCCACAAGGCTTCCTTAATAGCTTCCACGGCACCACGATACTCTGCTTCTGCTGACGAAAGAGAAATGGCAGCCTGTTTCTTACAAGCCCATGTAATAGGTCCTGAACCAAGAGTGAAGACATAACCGGCAGTAGATTTCCGATCATCAGGGTCACCAGCCCAATCAGAATCAGTGAAACCAACTAATAGAGGAGCTGCTTTGGCACTGTAATGAATCCCAAACTGTACTGTACCTCGAACATAACGAAGTATTCTTTTAGCTGCTTTCCAATGACTTTCACGGGGGGTTTTGCATAAAACGAGCAACAAGGCCAACAACAAAGGAAAGGTCAGGACGAGTATGGGTTAAATACAAGAGTTTTCCTACAAGTTGACGGTATAAGGTAGCATCAACTTCAGGAGAAGTACAAGAGACTGAAAGTTTGACTCCAGACTGAAAGGGAGAAGGAGCTGGCTTACAATCTTCCATGTGAAAATGACGAAGAATATCACAAGCATACTTGGACTGGGAAAGGGAAATACCCTCCTTGGATTGCAAGACTTGAAGACCGAGAAAATAGTGTAAGTGTCCTAAGTCTGTCATTTCAAATTTCTTTTTAAGGCTGGACTTCACATGGTTTATAAGGTTGGGATCACTACCAGTAAGAATAAGATCATCAACATAAAGAGCAAGGATGATAAGAGAGTTTCCCACTTTCTTGGTGTAGACAGTATTGTCAGAATAACACCTAGAAAAGCCAGATTCTAAAAGAAAGCTATCCATTTTGGCATACCAAGCCCGAGGAGCTTGCTTGAGACCATAAAAGAGATTTCTTAAGTCGACATACAAGGCTGGAGTCTGTTTGGATGAAGGCAATGGGTTGTTCCATATAGATTTCTTCATGCAAGTCCCCATGCAAGAAGGCAGATTTAACATCCATCTGATGGACTTCCCATTTTAAGAGGCAGCAAGGGAAAGAACAAGGCGGATAGAGTTCATTTTGGCAACAGGGGAGAAGGTTTCAGTGTAGTCAATGCCTTCAACCTGTGAAAAGCCCTTAGCAACAAGACGAGCTTTATGTTTATCAACTTTCCCATCTGGTCCATACTTGGTTCTGTAAACCCATTTACATCTAACAAGTTTGCGTCCCTTTGGTAGAGGAACAAGATCCCTGTATCATTTGCCAACAATGAATGATATTCTTCATTCATAGCTGCTTCCCAATGTGGATGGCCTGAAGCTTCTGCAAAAGTGTCAGATCATGATTTACTGGAGCTTGAGCCAGTAAAGAAGAGGCTCTTTCAAACTGAGAACGTGTACGTCGTTGATCTGTAGGATCACCGGCAAGATCACCTGCTGCATCCCGAGTAGCACGAACCCATCTTGGAAATTGAGGATCCTGAGAAGGTGGTGGAGGATTATCATCCTCACTTTCATCATCTGAAGAAGAAATGTTTTCAAAAGTAGAAGAGATAGGAAGAGGTGGAACATCCGCCGGACTAGGCTCGCAGGCCGATTTATTTTCATCAAATTTTACATCTCTTCTAATGATAACATTTTTGGACTTAAATGGAATAAGTCTATAACCTTTTACATCTTCAGAATATCCAACAAAAGTACATTTCTCACTCTTAGGTCCTAAAGCTTTATGCTTTTCATCTGGAATATGGGCCCATGCTTCACTTCCAAAAATACGAAAGTGACTTACATCTGGTTTAATGGAACTCCAAACTTCTTCTGGAGTGATATTCTTTAGAACCTTAGTAGGAGTGCGATTTATTATATAATTTGCACAATTAATTGCTTCGGCCCAAAAACTAAGACTGAGTCCTTTAGATTGCAGCATACAATTACCCATTTCCTTTAAGGTGCGATTTTTCCTTTCAGCTACACCATTTTGTTGTGGAGTGTATGGAACAGTATGTTGCATTTGAATTCCATTTTCGGTGCAAAAGGTGATGAATGTGTTTTTAACATATTCTCCACCATTATCAGTTCTTATCTTAAGAATTTGATGTCTAGATTGTTTTTCAACAAAGGCTTTGAAAGCCAAAAATGTGTTAAATACTTCGCTCTTGAGTTTTAAGAAGTATACCCAAGTGCGTCTGGAGAAATCATCAATGAAAGTTAAGAAATACTTGCAGCCTGAGAATGAAGCAACAGGAAGTGGACCACACAAATCACTGTGCACAAGCTGTAAAGGGGCTGAGGCGTGCCAAGAGGCATGTTTTTCAAAACTGTCCCGATGATGTTTTCCGAGTACACATCCGAAACAAACACCATCTCTGCAAGATACCATAGGAAGACCTGTCACCCTATTTTATTTACATAGATTCTGAAGGGAGCGATAGTTTAAGTGACCAAATCGCTCATGCCAAAGTTTGCTCACTTCATCATTATGAGCAACAAATACTGAGGGAAGATTTGATGACCCAAAGTTGTGAAACTTATACAACCTTGTGGAATAATCAGCAATACCAGTAGCTAGAATCTATTTAGGATCTCTTAGATCCTTGATTACAACATCATGAGGTGAAAATTCAACAATTTTACCTTCACCTGAATGAGTTATCTGATATACAGATAGAAGTTTGCTGGATAAGGTTGGAACACATAATACATCATTAAACTGACCATTGTCTAGATGAACAGTTCCAGTCCCTACAACATTAAGAGATCTATCATCACCAACATATATATTTTTGGTGTTACAATCATGTAAAGAAGAAAACATGGCTTTGTTTTTGGCCATGTGATAAGAGGCTCCAGAATCAATGAGCCACTCATGAGAATGAGAAAAAGAAGATACATTTAATGCATAACCAGACTGAGATGATTGACAACGACATGCAGAAAGTGCCATTCCTGAAGATGAAGTTGAAGTTGAAGTAGAAGAATGATCCACATGGATGTTATGTTTCTTCATTGCGGCTTCCAAGACTTCCATCTTCTTAAAGCATTTAGATTCTAAGTGGCCATCTCGATTACAAAAGTTACAATGTCTATCAGTCTTCTTCCATTTGTTTTTATTGGTCTTATCATTTTGCTGAAATGATCTTTCATTTTGAGGCTGAGTTTGCTTAGGACCCTTGTTTGGTTTAGGACCATTCTTTTTGGGATATGACTTCTTAGGATTCTTTAAATTTGGTTGCTGCTGGGCGGCTAACGCTTTCTTGGAAGAGTTTCCAAGATGAAGAAGACCAAGATGTAAGAGTTTTTTCTGTTCTCTTATTAAAGAATCACAAAAAGAGTCAAAGGAAGGGGCCTTGTAGTCTGTTCCTTGACAAATGAAAGCTTCCCTTGTAGAATGGAAGGTGGAAACAAATACAGAGTAGGCTGGACCCAACTTAGTAAGGATGGAATAAATAAGGTTACTATCTGTTTTCTTAACCTTAACACCTTCCAAGAGATATCTAAGGGTCTTGAATTTGCACAAGAAATCTTCAATGCAAGAAAAATTATTAGGATCCAATGTAAGCAACTCATTTTCAAGTTGATGGGCTCTAATTTCATTTTAATCCCAAAAACTTTAGTGATTTGTTTTAATGCTGCATCAGGAGTATCAAGATCTGCAATATGAAATCTAAGATCAGGAGAAATAGACATCCCTATCAAACCACGTGCTTGATCTTGTCTATTTTCCCCTTTTGGAACCTTGTCTTCATCTGTTGGTTTCTTCTCTTGGCCCGTGGCTATTCTGTAGAGACCTTTACTTCTAAGTAAATCTTCCATGTATGATGCCCATTGGAAGTAGTTAGTGCTGCTGTCAAGAATGACTTGGCATGGACTTTCCATTTTTTTTTTAAAACTGAAGCTGAAGATGCTGAAAGTAAGTGTTCCAATGGATAGATCTCGAAAAAATAGGCTGTTTTAAAAAAAACGGCTCTGAAAAAGGCTTTCGGATGAAGAAGTTATGGCTTTTTGAAAAAAAATTGTTGAAGTCGCCGGCAAAGGCGCGAATGTGCGGGAATGAAAAAAAAACGCCCCCACAAAATGGAGATTTGAACCCAAGACCTCTACTCTCTTAAAAGAACTTTGAACCAATTGATCTATACAAAAATTTGAGAGAGAGAGAGAGACAGGGGGGGAGAGAGAGAGAGAGAGAGAGAGAGAGCGGGGGGGGGGGCCTTGGGTTGCGTGCTTGCGTGCTTGCCTTGAGAAATCTCTTCTTTTGCTACAAAACAAAAACACAAAACCCAACATGAATATGCAAAGAAAAACGAAACTTAGGGCTCGAAGTTAGCTTTAGCCGGAAACTAAATATTTTTCTTAATGTTTCTGATTTTCCAAGATCACACTAAGGTGCAGGGAAAAGAGCATACGCATGAGAAAAAAAACTTCCTTTCTGTTTCTGATTTGCCCAGATCGCACAAAGTCACAGGGCAAAGAGCATACGCAGAAATGAAAGGTATAGATCCGGTAATAAAAAAAGCTAAATAAACAGAAACCGAAATAACCAGAGAGAAAAATAACAGTAAACTGCAGATAAACACTGTATACCTCCAGATCTTAAAAATGACGCAGATAGGGCTACCGGAAACCTTTTCGCGTGAAACGAAAGGGGTTCCTCACTGGAACAGATGCTCCGAACAAAACAGAGCAGTCCTCTCGGCCCGAAAGCAGTCAGAAACAGTAGATCTAGGAAACGACAGCCGCATGCAGTTCTACCGGCTTCAGATTTGGATCACCAACGGACGCGATCCTCAAATAGCTCTGATACAATGTAGGAATTTACAGGGTAAGTTCCTCAGACAGAACACCAAAAGGACACCGCTCACAAATAGATCACAGATCAATACACCAGTATTTTGACGTGGTTAAAACCCTCAGAGAGGGAAACAGTCCACAGCCTGCGCCAATGTGGCTACTACAGGCAATTTATTAATAAAAGAATGAAAATTTACATAAGCTTCTCTCATGCACGGTTAACCTACAAATGACCCTCCATGGACTTTAAATAGAATTCATGGACCAATCAAGTGTCAAGCCACGGATCAAGTGTCGGTAATACCGAGGAGAGAATGAACTGTCGGATCACTACATATCGTGACCGTCGGATTGTAAGTTACAAAATGTACAACGGTAAAGAACCTAACTCTATACCTAACTCTATACTAGACCAAGTTGAACTTAACTATTTCCTATGTGTCGGAATATCCTAACAAACCATCGCTTTATGCACTATCTGGAAGACCTGGGTGCGATCAAGGGAACACATCAGCATATTGAACACCTAATCTTCAAAACCCATATGCTCATTTTCTATTATGATATCTCGATGTATGAAAATCATGGAGGTGAGAACAGGATTTGCACTGTTGGAACAAGAATTGTGTTGCTGGAGTAGGAACTAAATTGTTAGAACATGAATTATGCACTTTCGACAAGGATAACTTATTATTAGTGTTAATTTCACATCAAATCCCTTCAAATCATCAAAATAAAGAGAATTAATTCAACAATAACACATTACCTCTAAATGCCTCTAGATAATAGCCAATAATGCATAAAAAGAATAATAATGATTATAAACACCCATTGCAGGCATAGGAGTTATTCAGCAAAAAGTATGACAATCTAGGCAAAATGGAGATTCAACATTCCCCCACATTGATCTTCTTGCACGTCCTCGTGCAATCCAAACCATAGGATGGATTTCAAAAATGCAAGGTGGTGGTCTAAAGCCCCTCTATATTAATTGAAATGTTTAGGGTCTTTCCCTTCATGCTTCTGATCATTTTAGTTTCCCCTTTTAAAATCTTGTTATGGGTAGCATAATACTTCTCTTACTCGATCCAATCTATGGCTAGCTTTCGCAACATATCCTTCTTAGCATTCATCCTGTTGATTTTATCTTGCATCTTAATACATATTTTCTCCAAGTATTTGTTTTCCCCTTTCATAGTTTCTTCATAGACAATAAGCTCATGTATCTTCTTTTTCAATCTCTTTATCATCCTATCTTTCTTCCTCAATATATAACCATCAAGGGAATATTTTGATCTCTATTGAGTAGTGGAATAAACATCAGCAATCTCTGCTACAGGATGATCAAATGAAAACTCAAACCCTGAATTTACCTTTGCATAGGAATTTCAAATTCATTAGCTTCTTAAACAGGGATTTCTATTTGATTAATTCCTATAATTGGTTCATTGATTCGATCCATTACCGAGTTCTTAATCCGGGACATGAATTTCTCAGTAAACTCTTCAAATCTCCAGAGTTTATCCCTATAAATGGCACTTGTATTTTATTTCACGATTTCTTCTTCCTCGGGATCCAAATCGATGATTTGAGACTCCTTCGTTCGGGAGGGAATTTGGGTGGACTTGATCATGCTACGAGTAATCTTTCATCCAACAAGGGGGGTTGGAGTTTCACATGCCAATGTTGCAGGGGTCACAGGGGTGTTTACCTTTCTCCGTCTCGACATCTGGAGATGCGAGGAGAGTATATCATTCATTTGATTTTCCTCTAGACTATTCTCTTTCACACGCAATTCAATAGGAGGATAGGTGCTAGGATTTTTTATGCCTGTTATAAACCCATTCTGTTGAAGAAGGTCATCCAAACTATCATTCCCTATACCTAGCTCATCCCCAATCAATATTTTGATAAGCTCGTAATGATAGTGTTGAAAAGTGTGCAACAAGAAATGCTAAATTTAGAATGTGCTAAAAATTGGACTCCTAAAAATAGCAGTTTGGCCAATGAGCATTTTGGCCACCTTGGGTGAGAGGTGAAACTGCTAAAAATAGAATCTTCTAAAAATAGAATTTTTGGTTCCCTTCCTCTTTTTAGCAGTCCCTGGTCTAACTATAGGAAGTAAAAACAAATTTGGTCTTAACAGCAGTTTAAAATATTAATGAATTAATCTCCGTCAGTTAGTTAGTTATGGAAAATTAAACTTGAAGTCTTTGTGAGATCATGCAATTATTTTCTCTCTTGATTTAGGAATTTATCCCTTGATTAAAGGAGATAAGGTCAGTTCTATAATGAGAAGATCAGTTGACTTAGTTTTACTTAGTCAAGTCCAGTTAGATTAATTTAACAAGTTGTTAAATTAATGAGATATAGTTTGTTAATGCTTGCATGCATGTGACAACTATTATTTCAGATAACTGATGCATGTCAGTTCACACAGAGACCCAGTTGAGATCAGATGAGGGATAGTGTACTATCAAATGCTTCGATATTTCTAGTAAGTATTCCTTGCATGGAGAAGGATCTATTTCCAAGAGAAATATGTAATATAGGAGATTGGAGGACTTGTGGCCTATATATTTAGGCCTAGGTAGTCAATGATCTTCATCTTTTGATTGCAGACAGTACCAGATAGTTCTTGAGTTGATTCTTTTTGTAAACAGAAGAGTATTTCCACTTGATTGATAATATAGATAGGGGCTTTATGCTGGTGCTTTCCCCAATGATATATCTTGTGTTATGGTTGATTATTTCTCTTGATCAGTTATATGTGTTTATGCTTGATGTTTCTCATGAAATCAATTATGCTTCCGCTTAATGTTTTGTAGAACTAGATAAAGTATTATGCTTTAGTACATTGCATGTATTAGTTTGATCTACAGGTGTGAAATTTCTACATGGTATCAGAGCACAGGTGATCAAGGAAGAACAATATACAACCAAGAGAAATTCGAAGTTACATCTATTTCGCCGATGGCTTTCTATTGTTTGAGGCTTGAGTATGCCCTTGATGGCAACTCAAACTACATAGCTTGGAAGGATCACATGGAGGTAGTAGTGGAAGATAATGGCCTTAAGGACTTCATTGATCAAGAAGTCCCTAAGCCTACTGATGCTACTTAACTGGCAAAATGGAAGAAGTGTGTGGCTAGAGCTAGGAGAATGATCCTGGAGGGAGTTTGAGATCACATAATTTTGAGCCTCCATGGGAAGGAGATTCTGCATGCAATGTGGAAAGCATTGAAAGATTTATATCAGAATAGTAGTGATTAGAGGAAGCTGGCACTGAAGGAAAAACTTTGAAATATCAAGTGTGAAAGGGTGACACTATCTGTACATTCCTGAATATGCTCACTCCCTGCAGGGATGAGCTTGCAAGTGTAAGGGTCGTGACTGCTGATGATGATATGGTGAGTCTAGCACTCCTTAGCCTTCCTAAGAGCTGGCATAGCTACCAGGACTCAGTGAATGGAAGGGATAAACTGATAGATTGGGAACGATTATGGTCAGATTTGATGCAGGAGGAGATCAGACGGAGCATCAGGGATGGAGGTTCTTCATCAAAACATGGTGATGAAGAGAACTTGGCTTTAGCATCTAAAGCTAAGAAAGGAAAAGGGAAGGCATCCCAATCCAAGTCTACTCAAGGAGGGAAGAAGTTTGACAAGTCGAAGGTGAGATGCTTTCATTGTCATAAGTTGGGCCATTATGCCACTAATTGCCCAAAGAAGAAGTCCAAGAAAGGTTTCTCCAAGGAATCTGATGGTGATGCACTAGCTTCACAGTTTGAGATGCATTTCTCACTTATTGCATGCATGGTTTCATCCAGCATGGGATGTGTTTGGTACTTGGACAGTGGAGCCTCTTTCCACATGTCAGGGGACAAGAATATTTTCAGCACTTTGGAGGAGAAGGATCTCCAGATACGGATTGAGATGGGCGATGACGGAAAGTACCATGTCTCAGGTGAAGGTACGGTTGTGTTTCAGAGGGAGCATGGTTCTCCCCTCACTCTTTCTAATTTTTTGTATGTACAAGGGCTGAAAAAGAATCTTGTGTCTATTTCTATGCTTGAGGATAAAGGCTATGATGTAGTCTTTAGTTTGGGAAAGTTTTCCTAAGGCATATCAGCACCGGATAGACCAAACAGATAGGGATTCCAATTAAGAATCTCTATAAGTTATAGGTAGAAGATTGTGCTGCATTGAGTTCCAAAGTAGAGGTGGTGCATGGCCAAGATATTGGCGAGTTATGGCATAGGAGACTGGGCCACTTGCATCATAGGGCCTTGAAGATCCTGCAGCAAATTTCTACCAGATTACCCAAGTGCAACCTGGAGCAAACGAGCACATGCAAAGGTTTCACTTTGGGTAAGTATGCAAAAGCTTCCTTTCATGATCGGGATAGTAGAGCAGGAGAAATTCTGGAGCGAGTTCATTTAGATGTATGCAGGCCCTTCTCTACAACCTCCACAATAAAGCAGAGGTACTATGTTATTTTTGTTGATGATTTTTCTCATAGATGTTGGATCTACTTCATGCAAAAGAAGGGTCAAACCTTCTTAAAGTTTTGTGAGTTCAAAGCTTTGGCAGAGAAAGAATCAAGGATAAAAATAAAGGCCTTGCAGACTGATAACGGTGGAGAGTATGTTTCCCAGCAGTTTAAAGATTTCTATGCTTCAAAAGGAATTAAATGGGAACTCATGACACCTCATAACCCACAACAGAATGGAGTGACCGAAAGGAAGAACAGGTCTATTGTGGGAGCAGCTCGATCGATGTTGCATGACCAAGGCCTATCACTTCATCTGTGGGTTGAGGCATGCAATACAACAGTATATCTTCAGAATAGAAGTCCTCATCTCATGTTGGGGATGAAGACACCTATAGAGGCTTTTTCGGGGAAGCAACCAGATGTGAGTCACTTCCACATCTTTGGATCACTAGTTTTCTGTCATGTGACCAAAGATGCTCGGAAGAAGCTAGACCCAACAACTGAGTTGGGAATACTTGTGGGGTACACGGATACACCTTACAACTATCGTGTGTTTATGTCTGCCAGACAGAGGACGGTAGTGCTCAAGGATTTGAAGTTCAATGAGTAGTGAGCCATGCGAGTGTCACTTGAGAGGCAGCTCAAGTTGCATGGTGATGATGAGGAACTATTAGTTCCTAAGAAGGAGGAGCCTCCTGATGATGTGGATCATCCACATGCAGAGATTCGAGTAGTGGAGATCACCACTATTGGAGAGTCTTCCAGAGATGGGTGGAAACACTCACGGGAAGCTGACAGAATGATGCAAGATGCGAGAGAGAATGTGGGGCAGCCATCCTCTCATCGTAGACAGAGGAGATCTCCTGATAGATACACTGGCTACATGGCCCTGGTTGGGGAGTGTGTAGCAACTGATGCTTCTTCTTTTGAGGAGGCAGTGCAACAACCAGTTTGGGTGGATGCAATGGCGGAGGAGTATGATTCTATCATGCAGAACAGTGTGTGGGATGTTGTCCCTAGACCGGGGGATAAGTTAGTGGTTACTTCCTGATGGCTTTACAAGGTAAAGCATGCAGCTGATGGAAGTATTGAGAAACGCAAGGAAAGATTTGTTGTCCATGGTTTCTCACAGGTGGAGGGGATTGACTATGATGAGACCTTTGCTCCTGTTGCAAGGTACTCATCGATCAGATCAATTCTAGCACTATCAACACAGATGGGTTGGAAGATCCATCAGATGGATGTGAAGATAGCTTTCCTCAATTGGGAGATTGAGGAAGAGGTATACATAGAGTAGCCTGAGGGATTTGAGACCTTCGATCATGAGTCGCATGTGTGTCGGCTCAAGCGAGCATTATATGGGCTGAAGTAACCACCCCGTGCTTGGTATACTAGGATCAACAGCTATTTCACTAGGTTGGGCTTCACCAAGAGTGAAGCGGATGTGAACCTCTACCACATCATGGTAGAAGGTAAGTTATTGATTATTGTACTTTATGTCGATGATCTGATTTTGACAGGTGATGATCAGTTGATCAAGTCTTGCAAGGAGGACCTTGTAAGAGAGTTTGATATGAAGGACATGGGCCTCATGCACTACTTTCTAGGCATGGAGGTGTGGCAGAGAGATGGGGAAGTATTTGTGTCTCAAGGCAAGTATGCCAATGAGATACTCAAGCGCTTCCACATGGAGATGTGCAAGCCCATGGAGACTCCTCTAGCAGGGAACTGGAGGAACGAGGATGCTACTTTAGGTGAGGTAGTAGCTGCTACTATTTATTGACAGTTTGTGGGTTCACTTATGTATCTAGTGAACACACGACCAGATTTTTGCTTTGCGATGAGCCAGCTGAGTCAAGCTATGGTTTAGCCAACCAAGTTATTTTGGAAGGCGACAAAGCATGTGCTACGATATCTCAGAGGCACTACACAGTATGGATTATGGTACAGGTGGACAGAGGGAGTGAAGCTCCAAGGCTTCACAGATGCAGATTGGGTATGTAGTCCATCAGATAGGACGAGCACTTCTGGAGGAATCTTCAACCTTGGGTCAGCTACGGTTTCTTGGTATAGTAGGAAACAGATATCACTTGCACTTAGCTCAACAGAGGTTGAATACATGGCTACTAGTCAGGCTACATGTGAGGCCATCTGGATGCGGAAGACTCTAGTGGAACTGCTTGGTCAGATGATGGATCCTACCGTGATATATTGTGATAATCAGAGTTGCATTAGACTCTCTGAGAATCCAGTGTTTCATGACAGGTCCAAGCATATAGATATCCGCTATCATCATCTACGGGATTGTGTGGTCAAGAGGATCATGATGTTGCTATACATTTCGACCGAGGAACAGGATGCAGATATTTTGACAAAGGCATTGTCAAAGGGAAAGTTTGAGTTCCATAGAGACAGGATCGGGGTTTCTTATAATCCCTTTCTTGTTGAGAGGAAGTGTTGAAAAGTGTGCAACAAGAAATGCTTAATTTATAATGTGCTAAAAATAGAACTCCTAAAAATAACACTTCTAAAAATAGCAGTTTGGCCAATGATCATTTTGGCCACCTTGGGTGAGAGGTGAAACTACTAAAAATAGAATCTTCTAAAAATAGTATTTCTAGGTCCCTTCCTATTTTTAGTAGTCCCTGGTCTACCTATAGGAAGTAAAAATGAATTTGGTCTTAACAACAGTTTAAATTATTAATTAATTAATCTCCATGAGTTAATTAGCTATGGAAGTCTTTGTGAGATCATGCAATTATTTTCTCTCTTGATTTAGGAATTTATCCCTTGATTAAAGGAGATAAGGTTCAATTCTATAATGAGAGGATCAGTTGACTTAGTTTTACTTAGTCAAGTCCAGTTAGATTAATTTAACAAGTTGTTAAATTAATGAGGTATAGTTTGTTAATGCTTGCATGCATGTGACAACTATTATTTTAGATAACTGAGCATTCCCTCATGGATAACTGATGCATGTCAGTTCAGACAAAGACCCAGTTGAGATCACATGAGGGATAGTGTACTATTAGATGCTTGGATATTTCTAGTAAGTATTCCTTGCATGGAGAAGGATCTATTTCCAAGACAAATACGTAATATAGGAGATTAGAGGACTTGTGGCCTATATATTGAGGCCTAGGTAGTCTATGATCTTCATCTTTTGATTGTAGAGAGTAGAGGATAGCTCTTGAGTTGATTATTTTTGTAAACAGAAGAGGATTTCCACTTGATTGATAATACAGATAGGGGTTTTATACGGGTGCTTTCCAGAGTAATATATCTTGTGTTATGGTTGATTATTTCTCTTGATCAGTTATATGTGTTTATGTTTGATGTTGCTCATGAAATTGATTATGCTTCCGCTTAATGTTTTGTAGAACTAGATCAAGTATTATGCTTTAGTACATTGCATGTATAAATTTGATCTACAGGTATGAAATTTCTACAAATAGAGGCTTTCCATAGGGTTAACACCTCTACGAATTCCCTATGACATTTTATGTAGGATTTTTAACAAGAATTATGGGACATTTATCTTTTTCTCTCCAGTGAAATGTAGCAATAAACCAATATGATATAGAAAATTTGTTGCATACTTACCTTCGCAGGTCAAATATTTCTAGAGAATGAATAGAGGAGCACACCATTCATCTTTAATCTGAGAACGTGGTATCCCTTTTGCCCAGTTAATGTCCCATTGTCCTACTTTGAGAAATTGCAAACTCTATTGTTTACCCACACTCTTGTTCCTCAACCACTTAATTCCTTCCAATGGTAATCCAGTTTCTTGAGAAATGGTATTCTCATTCGCACTCATAGTCAAATCCCCAATTCAAGTCACCATCCCATCGAACCCCTGTGAAAACTTCAATGCAACTTCATCTTCAAACCCCTGAAACTTAGCCATGAATTCATGCCATCCATCCTTTATCAACTTTTACTTGCAGGAATTGCATTAAGGAGTTTTTTCAAGCTCCTCTATGGATGACGGCTCATGGTGGTCATTTTTCATCTTTGTCATGGCTTTGATAGTTAAAAATGCAATATGCATCCAAGTGTAAACAAAGGAAAAACAAACCCAACATTCCATGTAATGAATTTAAATATCACATGAGATCAAAATAAAATAATTCAAGAAACATAACTACTTATGATGAGCGTTGGGTAAGGTCTTGAAGTTGGTATAATTCAATCAGTACATGAGGGATGAATGCGATGATTGTAGAGAATAACAGTGATACGGTCAAGAAAATGTTCCATTATAAAAATGATTTCAGATAGCTTCCTTGTCTTCATAGCATAATTATCTTAATCCATAAATGTTACATTTGATAGATATATGGAGAAAAAGGAATCATAATTACAAGAACAGGGAACCTCCATCATGGACACTTGTCATCAAATGAAAAATCATGGAGGATGGCACAGGGAATAGTTAAGGATTAATGATCATAAAGGAAATATTAAGACACATATACATCATTTTAAAGATTCCATCAAGTATGAAACATCATAATTATAGTCAACTGAACTATGTTATAATTCCATGAAAGCATCAAGTGGAGGAATGACGAAATTATCAATGTAATCTCTGATGTGAACTGAAAATCAACGCTAAGCATGATCAATTCAGTTCATCCAAAATCAAATGTAGGAAATACGTAATTGTACAAAACATTATAAAAAACTAGCAGACCAACCCCCTTTGCACCATTATGAATGAATGGCATACTTGTTGTCTTGTCTCAAATAAGCTCCCTGTTTGCCATGAATTTATTTTTAGAATTCTATTGTTTTCTTGGAATCTTATTAACATTACTGATAAAAAAAAAAATCAAATCTTTGTTGAAAAGGTGAAATTCCAAGAAGACTACCACAAGATTCCTGCACTTATTATAGAAATATTTTACCTAGGCCATTTAGTTATTTTATAAGCAACCACCAACAACACATATTGTTCTCCATCAGCATATCTTGAGTAATAATCACTGAGAAATTCATCACTCATAAAAATAGAACAAGATGACACCTTCCTAGACTAATGAGCAAATTATTCATTGAACACTCTAAATTTTGTTGTCATCCAGATGCAAAACTAAATTTCTTCTTAGTCCAGTACAACGAATTACCTTCACTAAGGATACCACATCATTAAAGATTGCTAATTTTTGAAAAATATAATTGAAAACATCTTGCTAAAATCATCATAAAAGCATTGTCCAAGAACTAAAATGATGATTTTTAGGGAAAAAGAAAGATGACCGAGTAAATCATAGTGTGAAATTAAGTTTGATACCATAGACATGGCCTTGTTTCCCGCAGGCATTTATAACCTCGACATGGATGTCTTTTAACTCAACGTAATTCCTTTGTCCCACTCACTATATATAGATTCAGAGTTATCTTATTTAATTTTAAAATTTAGATGAAGGCCACTATCCTGGCTTGGTAACCAACTGATGGCAATGTCACTCACAAGAAGTAACATGGATGAATCAGCCAGCTCAGGACGAGACCTCCTGCCTTCCAATTTCTCAGATGAAATCCATTACTCTGGCTTGGTGACTAGTAACAATAATGTCATACATGTTAGATCTCGTGATCGTGGTAGGTCAGCTCATCATGAGACCTCCTATCCTCCATAAATCCTTTGTAAACTCCGATTATGATAAAATTCAAAGGTTACTTAATAAGTGGGGATTCAGATGTACTCCTTAAGAGTATGGGATGGCGTGAAAAGTTTTTAAATGACTAATCATTACTGGCTAGTTCCTCTACCCTAAATATTCAATCTGCCCCAGATAATGACTGAAAGACTCTTTGAGTAAATAATGCTAGTTTTCTCATGAATGGCTCATTATACCCTTTACAAGAGTGGTTCACCATAGGATATTTTTCAATGATACCTTTTAAGGGAAACTAAAAATATATATCTCAGATGACAAATCATTAGAGTGATTAATCATGGTCACCTTTGCAAAATCATGAGCTATTAGAGTGAATCATACCCAACAAGACTTACCACAAATGTGTGTGTTAACAACCAATGTGGATCAAAAGGAGTTTTAGTGGCTATGCTTTGGAGGTCAAATCCATAATAACATTGTTGTAACATCTTTATTTATGGCATTGATTTATTTTTCTACCCTATTCTACCCTAAGAAGCAAAAGAATTCCTTTCATGTATAGGATTTCTTCCAATGCAACCATGTGCATAATAAGAGGATAATTCTACTCATGTTCAAACTTAAAAAGTATATTCGAGAAAATATCAGAACATGAGGAACCAACTACACTAACTGATGTGATGTTATATATTTTCAAATGATAAATGAGGAGTAGATACTGAGAGTCATATGAAACCAAGATTCAGTGGGATCCATATACTCTTGGTCATCATGAAAATCCTCCAAATTTCTTTGTTTATCTCCTGAAGTGCAGACTAGATCAAATGGATGCTCTTTAGCATCCGCTTCTAATGGATTCTTCTCATCAATCATGATCCATAGCTTCTCGGTTTCCTTAGGAAAATCTTCTAGAGCTTCATGAGTCTTTTCTTCCCAAGCAATAGACCTATTTCTAATTGATGCCCAAATTTGTTCTTTCTGTGAAGAAGAGAGTCCATCTTCTGCTAGAATTTCAAATAATTCCTGGAATAGTATCACACTTTATGGCCTTGTCCTACTAGCTGGAAACTCTTGTTAGCACCTGGATTTAGAGTAGGGGTTTTTTTAGCATAAAAAAATAGAAACACACTAACTCAAAAACTCAATTGCAGTAAAGGAAAACAAACCAAGATTGTGAGCTCTCTGGAAATACCATCTTGTATGCTTCAACAAGCAAGAGGAATCCCACTAAAAAAGCTCATTTACAAAGGAAAACAAACCAAGCTTGTGAGCTCTCTGGAAATGACATCCAATACACTTCAGCAAGCAAGAGGAATCACACAAAAAAATTCATTTTCAAAGGAAAAGGGAAAAGCATGACAAACCTTTGTGATCTTATCCTACAATGCCTCCCTGGCAACTACGTTGAAATGTGGGGTGATATAAATGTGAGATTTATACAAACATTTTAATTTTGAATCTGGATTGGTAAAATTAGAGGCGTAGCAAAATATATTCCAGAATATGACCTTAGGGATTTGTACAATAAAAATCAAGCTCTTGCAAACAATTCAAAAGGGCATCAACGAAATTAAACACATTGTCAATCTACTTCTGGCTCCTCTTTTGGGTTGAGTGACTCCTGCAGCAAGTCTACCTCAGTTATCCAAGGGACAAGGGAATGTAGATGCCACTCAAACTGACAAACCATTAAGGAAATAAAGAATATGATTCAGTTTTCAAAACTTCTAAAAGAATTTGCAAAGGAGTAAACCATGCAATAAAACCAAACAAAATAAATTCATTCTCTACTAATTTAAAGCTTACCTTGATCTTGCAGGATAGTTTCTTTCTAATCACAATGATAGTCTACATTATGTATGGATTTCTATAGTGACATTTGATTAGAAGAATTTTGAAGAGTTATGTGGATACATGAATGCTAGAAATAATGCATAATAAATTAAATCAACTAGAACCTTAAAAAGAAACCCACTCTAAAAGTAAATATCATTATGCAATGAATAATATCAGGGTAAGTAACACTCTTAAATATTATGCATTTATCAAAACAAAATGCAGAAAATTCTAAGAAGTATGAGACAATGGACTTGCTGGTGGGCCCAAACCACCCATCTTGTTTCCCTTGCAGTAGTTAAATCACAATATCCAATAGCTAAGTCACAATCTCAGAAGCTTTAGAAGAACTGTAAACACAAAATCGAATGCCAGATTATATTCATACAAAATCTTGTTACATAACCATTGAAATGACGTAGAGCTGGGCTCCAGTGGCCCCCTCTAGGGATCACCCCACTAGGAACGTAGGCTCCTCCCTTCATTTCCTAACAAAATCGATTCCTGTTTCTCAAAATATGATTTCAAAGTCCAATCTATTCAATTATTCTTCTACAGTATAGAGCTTTCATATTTGTAACAATGATGCCTCCAATTGTTGGATCGAAGGTCATCAATGAATACAAGTTTAGAATGATACAACGATTATGAACCACAATAAGGAGATACGATTATTGTGCGGATTCGAATTAATCTACGATTTCCGATAAATGCAAAAACATGTATCGAATCATGAAGTATTTTCCATAATGTTGTCAACAACCTTATGGCTTATAAAAGGCAGTTTGATCGAGTACTTTGACCATCACTTTATGCGCTATTTGGAAGACCTGGGTATGATCAAGGGAACACATCAGCATATCGAACACCTGATCTTCAAAACCCATATGCTCATTTTCCATTATGACAGCTCGATGTACGAAAATCGTGGAGGTGAGAACAAGATTTGCACTACTGGAAGAGGAACTATACTGCTCGAACAAGAATTATGCACCTACCACAAGGATAACTTATTATTAGTGATAATTTCACATCAAATCATAGAAACAAATATAATTCATGTAACAATAAAAAATTACCTCTAAATGCCTCTAGATAATAGCCAAAAATGCATAAAAAGGACAATAATGACCATAAGCACCCAGTGCAGGCATAAGAGTTATTTAGCAAAAGGTATGAAAATCTAGGCAAAATGGAGGCTCAACAACTATCTCATATCATAGATGTATTTATTAGGATGATACAATAAAAGATAGGTGGGAGTGGGAAGTTTTACACTAGAGCTACTTCCCTATCCATATACACTTTATGAAACTAAGTTTTAGAAAGTGAGATCTCTATCCAACTTTCTAGTTATCTTGACAGAAAAAAAAAAAAAAAAAAAAAAAAAAAAAAAAAAAAAAAAAAAAAAAAAAAAAAAAAAAAAAAAAAAATAATAATAATAATAATAATAATAATAATAATAAAATAAAATTAAAATAAAAAATAAATAAATAAAAATAAATAAATAAACAAAAATAAATAAAAATAAATTAAAAAATAAAATAAATAAATAAATGTTAATATGATAAAGAGAAATAGTCACAAAAAATTGTGGTTTAAACTAAATCTCCAAAATGAAGAGAAGTACAAAAGTATCTTCCATCCATTTTCAAAATTTTCAATAAATTCCCAAGCAGAAAGTTTGGCTACAAAATAATACTAGGGTGTTGCATATCATTAACATCTATTCTTCAAACAAAAATTAATATTTTACTTTCAACAATGTTCAACATTATTTTTTTTCCAAAGAAAAAATTGGTAGCCTTTTATTTAAAAAATGAAAAGTTACACAAGCAGATGCATTGAAGCATTTCCATAAGGTGCCCATTGGGCTCGAGTGCTTTCGCACCCCATGCAACATTACAGAAACTAACGTGCATTTAGAAGAAGAAAGAAAAAAAGAAAGGAGAAAAAGGCAGAAAAACTGGATTCTGGTAGTGAGTAAATGACTCACACTTCAAGTTTTTCTCCCCTTTTTCTTTTCGACCTTGCGCCACTCACCTTGAGTAGGCTCGATCGAAGATATGACTAACTGTTTTTCTGCTTTCTGTGAGGTTATTTCCTTGTCTGAGTCTGAAGTATCTGAGTGGTCATGCCGTTTGGTCCCGCCCATACTCAAATCCTCGCTTGCCTTCTCTGCCTGATTTGAATGGGACTATGGAGCCTTGTTTCCTGATGTGGTTTCCTTCTGAGTCTCCTTCCCTTTGGCAATCTCAGCATTCTCTGCGAGGATATCTTCCTCTTCTGCTTCTGATTCTTCGTCCTCTGAGACAGGGGGGGGAATTGCCATCCTTTCCTCTGCTTCCCTTTCTACTTCTTTTTAATGTTTGCTTTCTTGGCATCTGGACATGTGCTTTGCAAGTGTCCTGTCTGCCTACAGAGCCTACATCTGAAAGCAGTGTTTTCGTAGTCTAGTCCTTGTAGCCAATTTTGTTGTTTTTAGATCAACCTTATATTTTCCGGTAGTCCTTTGCTTAAATCTACTTCCACACAAATGCGTGCAAAAGTGTAGACCCTTTCATCAATCCTTTACAGGTTTGTTTTGATATATTTCCCTATACTGTTCCAAATTCCTTACAATACTCATTCACTCCAAAAGTGAAGGGGAAGGTTATATAGGCAGACCGAGAACGGCACTTTGGAGACAGTCATTTTGTTTGGATCAAAATCTGGGAACCATGGGGTCATAAACAGCCCCGCTGTTCCCCAAAACCAAGGCCCAGCATTGATGATTGTATCTCTGACTTCCTTGGATACAAATCTGACTATAAAAAACCTCTTGGAGCATAAATGTATATCACATTCCATGGTCCAAGTGGTAAAAATCCAGTGAAATAAATCCATTTACTTTGGCCAGAAACTATTAAAATGGCATATTAAGGCCTGTGTTTCATAAGAATTTACGAAATCATCAATCCCTATAGAATCAAAGTTGAGGGCTGGGGTTTTCCCTAGCTGATCTACTATGTATGGCCTGGGTGTATATCCGCCTTGATCTGGAGAAGACCCTGGATCCCTGTTACCCTGTAAAATATTTTTGTAGGAGGAGCCTCCCTTGGGTTGATGCTGAGGTGCTGTCTTTTTCCCCTTGTCTCTTCCTGAGGAGCTTGGTTGTCCCTGGGGTAGAGCTCCTCCTCTCAGCCTAAAGTTTAAACCAATGGTTTTTCTTGGACTAATCTCATAGTTTTTCAAGGTTCTACTATCCTGGAGGGACCACCTACCACTGACCAAATGTTGGATCTGAATAGGGTATCCCGTCAACGCCCATATTTGTTGTTTCAGCTGCATGATGGTGATTTCTGCATGTACCCATACTAAGCAGGTTTTCCCCTCAGGAGTTTTAATAAAAATCTGAAAACGAGATGTTGTTACCTGTAGCTTGAGTTTTGACTGAGTTCCTGATCCGCCTAAGTCGGTGGTGTGGCTATTTCCGGCGTGCTCTAGCTGTAAACAATCTTCCAGATCTGACCTCCTATAGGGTCATTCTTCCATTTGCAGGTCTAGATCTACAGACCTGATGCTCGATCTATATTTATTGTCGCCGATCTGTTGCCTAGATTCTACCTATTCTCTAGTATTGGCCAGATCGGTTAGATCCAGGCCCGATCTGTAAAGTTTGGGCCAATCCATTGAGGGGGAGAGCAGATCTTCATCATGCAGACTCCCTTCTTTGATTTTAACGACCAATCCTGTGTGCAAACCTTCAGATGCCAACCCTGCCGCATCCGTGGCTTTGACCAAAAGCTTTAGGGAAAACTGCTGATCGGTAGAAAGACCAGGCTTAACGACATGGCGGTTAGTGAGAATGATCCCCCGGTCTTTACAGAAAATGAAACCCATGGCATAGCTAGCACCAGCAGACTCTGTATCGAATGTGCGAGTCGCAGTGGTTCAGAGAACCACCACTACCGGAACAACTGTCTTTAACACATTTCTCCAGTCCTCTGGCGTTGCCACGCTCTGCGTGTATGTTCCATCAATTTCTATGCTCAAGGTTTTCTTCAAACCCTGCTCATCAAGGGGGCTCGCTATTTCAGCCATCTCCTCGGATCGAACCCTTGACCTCTGTAGCTCCTCTTTCGCCTCCATAAAATACAATGTTCAACATTATATGGCTATATGACATTGTATTTATTGATGTTATCCATCTTGGTATACATTCTTGTGATTATTATCATTTTCATTCTCTACCATCATTATAATCATTATTTATATATGTAGCAACATCCATGGTCAAGTTTCTTATTCCTACCAACTTTTACTTTAAAGGAGGTATTTTCCTATGCACAACTATTCAATATGATATATTTAAATAATGTTATTATTGAAGAGATTAAATAATAAATAATCCTTTCAAGTTTTATTTCCATCGCAGAATTTATTGACATTGGATATGTTATATAATGTACCACCAAATTAATGAATTAATATACAATTGGATTTAATTTCAAGTGGTTGGAGGAATGATTATCATCCTCCCCACCCAGGTGCGATTCCCATAAGTGACATGTTGAGCTCATAGAGAGTATATTTGTCTAATGACTTTCATCCTTATTGTTGACTTTCTTTTTGGCCTTAATAATCTAGGCTTTTCCCTATGTATCATATTTGAAATGAGGTAAATTATCCAAGGGTTTTCCATGAGATTTGTAACATGGAAAAAATACAATATATCAGGGAAACCTTATGTGCCAATAAGTTTAGCCTTTAAAACAAAGTGTCTGTACTAGTGTAAGTGTGGTAAAAGTTCATAAATAACTAAATGTATGCAAGGGCCAACCCTTTGTACTACTATAGATTCAAAAATACAACAACCTTGTGTGCCACTGTAGATTCAACACACACTACACATAGTATAATGCTAACATGCTAATGTGTGCACTAGTTGCGAGCTAATTACTGGTTACTTGATTGATTAATAGATATTTTCATATACAACAATACTAAAACAATTTTTTATTACATATAGTTGTCTTACATCATCATATTTTGTTACATTGAGCATTGTGATGCCTAAAATGGCATAAAATGGAAACATTAATAATGTGAGTAATGGAATTCAAAAACCAAAACACATCTCATATGTTTTTCTTTCCTCACCTCGTTATGTGAAATATATTTATATTACATATTATGAGGAACATGCATGTTTTATTCCTCTATGGACTAATCAAACCCAATAACAACAAACCTCAACATGTGGCTTGCAAGAATTGAACCTAAGTGGGGAGGACAACAATTATTTCTCCTAACCACCTAAGATAAACCTAAATGAAAAAACAATATCTTAAGTTATGTAAATAAATTTCACAAGTTAAGTTATTTGTCTATTATAAAAACCAAAAAACAATTGAAACTATGCCAAATTTATATTTGTAGATCCAAGAGAAGCTTCATCAACACCCTCAAAGTATGAAATGTTTACCTTGTAACAAAGCATCAAATTCTAAGGCTAAAAGGAATGTGAAATGACATTATATACCTCATATTGAAGGAAATATATTAGTTAATATATGTAATTAACATTTTATGTTTACTTTTGTTTTAAAGATAATAAAATGGTTTCCGAGTAAAATATGAATGGTTTCCATGGTGCAGAATGTTGATGCTTCTAGTGTAGTGTAACTAATCATTATAGAATTCAACTATCCTAAATAATGCATCCAATTTTTTATTTTAATAATCATGTTCCTATATCAGAGAGGTAGGAGCAATAGGGGAATTATTCACGCCCAATAAAAAAATTGTGGCAAAATTTGCATGGGGTCTTGGTCATGCAACAAACAACCAAGTGGAGTTTCTTTCTCTATGGAAGGGTCTAGAAACTTCTTTGGAAATAAATTTTAACATTATTCTAGTCTTCATTGAAGTAATTATTATAATTTGATAGGTGGTCAAGGCTACAATGGAGTCGAGCTATGATTTCCCTCTTATTCTCCAAAGGACTCTCTTACTTGCCTCTCAATTAGAGCATGTGGAATTTTTCCATGTTTACAGACATTTGAATTCAATGGCATACAATTTGGAAAATAAATACTCCATGTTGGGTCAAGAAAATTATATTTAGGTCAAGAAAATTTCAAAATCATCTATATACCATAGTCATGATAAGAGCCAAGGCATATTCACTTTCATTCAAATTTTGATACATATGGAAATTTGTTTCCAAGTGGGGATGGGACATATTCCTCCTAGTATAAACAGTCTATGGATCTTGTTAAAAGGCTAAGTGGTGTTGGGATCTCAATATTTATTGTTTTCTGACGTCGATCTTCAAAATTTTCCTCTAGGTGTTTCATGCACCCTATTATGTGTCATGAAATATTTCATCTCATCTGCAAAATGAACCATAAGAATTTATTTCTTATTTGGTGGGAGTAATTGGAATTCAATATGGTTATGGAGCTTCTTTATTTTAGAAGTGGGTTGGATTTAATTTCATCACCCTGCACTTTCAATCATCAGTCTATTCATCATCCTCCAAAGGATTTTGGGCTCATTGCAGTGTTTCAGTCTCAATTATATAAGATATTATGTGGAACTCCAAAAAATTCTTTGGAAGCCTTACCTTTCTGGTCTTGGGGTGTGGGTTAAGATTATTGGTTCTTTTGCAAGTCAGGTTCAGGGGTCCTTTCCAGAAATGGAAAAACCTCATTGTCTTAGAGAGAACCTTAATTTTGGTTTTTTTTTTCTTAAATTTTTGGATTTGTTTAAGGTGTTTCTAGGGTTTCTAGGAAACAACAGGATAACATGGATGACAGATAATGCTAGTCTTCATAACTATTATTACAAGCTAAGTTCCTCTGACTTCTAAGTAGTCTAGAAATTTCTCTAAATGAATTCCATGAGGAAGTTATTGCATTCAACACTCGGGTTATAGCTCTAGATAATTGTATGGTTGGAAATGATCAGCTTTCTCTTGTAGGTGTTGCTCCTAGTGTAGTTACTAATAAGAATAAGCCTCTTTGCTCACAGAGGAATGACAATCCTAGTGTTGGACGTTGTTGATGTGAGAAACTAAGGACGAGTTTATTTCTTTTAGTTAAAAAAATTTGTTGATATACGTTGTAATGTAAATACCTTCTTATACTTGGGATCTTCTGTAGATTCATAAAAAGGTATATATTTATAATAAGGAATAAATGAAACCCTAGATATTGGCACTTATTTTGTATGGTTTGGTGAATATTTACATTGTCAGAGAATAAGAAAATCTTGTAAGGGTTATACCTCATAATCTATTATTATTAATGTAAAATCCTTAACCATTTCTTAAAAAAAAAACCTGTTCCTTGATTTCACATGGGGATTTGGATTGGTAGTGAATGGGTGTTTTGTTAAGGCACTCCATACAAAAAGGTCTCTGACTCAAATCCCCCATGGACATTTTCCCCATAAAAAAATAATGATGTTCCTTTATTTGAAAGAAAAAAAACTCTAGAAATTGTAATTACTAGTTAGTATTATTAGTATAATGCCCAATGCAATGGCTACACATTATATAAATGATGCAAATACACTCATAATGAAACTAGTAGATCACACAATTTCATGAAATGGACATTCAAATTATTCCATAGATGTTGATTTGGGAATTGACTAATATTTATTCCAATATGAAAGAATTTATCACAAAATTCGTTATTTATTAATAATTATGCATCACACAAATATTATTTATTTAAGATATGAAAATATAAATTTCACAAAATAAAATAATATATGACCTAAAATGTTTAGCATTTCAAGTTGGAAAATGAATTATTCACATCAAAAAACACTTATAAAATAATGAGTTGGACAAAAGATTGAAGTAGCTATAATAATTGGGGAACTCTAACTTATGATGCATTTCTAAGGTTTTTTCTAACATTAGGTGTTTCTTAGATCAATAACATGTGAATATTCAACCTTACAGTTGATCTAGTATATAAATTACAACGTCGAACATAGGAAAATATTTCAATTCATTTCAAACCCATTCCACTTGGCAATCCAGGTGTAAAGATACTAAATATATACTAATAAGTTCTAACCCTTAGGGTACACTTTTACAAGAAAAGATCATATATGAAATTACTTCCATTACTACAAATTTACAGTAATTACCTTTCATTATTATCTTCAATACATTTTTCAGATATTTGAACAATTTTTGCTCTTCATATGTTAAATTTACATGAACAATAAGTGTAGGAAATTACCTATTTAAGAAGACAATGGAAGTAGAAAAATAAAATATAAAACAATATAAATAACTTCATATGTGTGTGTGTGTGTGTGTGTGTGTGTGTGTGTGTGTGTGTGTGTAATAATGGCGTAAATGTACATACTTCAACTTTATGATAAAGCTATTATAATATTTCAAGCTTTCTAAAACCCTAGCTACACTAGTGTTGTAGCTACTACAACCCCCTCCAAATTTTTCCTACTTTCAAAATTCTTAGCCTCCTATTGTACTGTGAAACATTGTCACAAGTTATTTAAGATGTTCCATGATTATTATTCATTTTTTTCCTAGCTGTTGAATTTCCTTTTCAAGAAAACTCGAAGTGTCATATTTTCTTAGAAGTAGTCTCAATGCACCTTTAAGAGGTAGTTCTAGTGAAATATATTGCATTAGTTCATCTCATATATCATAAAAGCATGCACTGGGTACACTTCCATGGCATAAAACACTTTCTCATTGTAGTTGACACTTGTGTTGTAAATTCATGTAGCGTAATTATCACACTTCGAGATAAGTGTCGTTTTATTGTTGTTTCAATGAATACATGTTGATTTTGGGTATTGGGCATTTTTCTTTCATGTGTTTGAGGGTGTATGTGTGTGTGATAATGTTAAGTACTTGTTGTATGCTCTTACTCTTACACTCTTGTCTCACTGGTCTCATACTTAGTGAAATCATTGGAGCTTTTCCTTGTCCTCTCATCTTGCGCAAGTTGGAAGCACACGGATTTCTCACCAAGTAATAAGCACACTGTACACTCCTAAGGTTTAGTGATGACACCCTTACCTCCTAGAATTTCATACTATTTCATCTTGAGGATAACCTCCTTGTGCATTGAGAAACATTAGAGCATAGACACTCAAACCTTACCTTCTACACCTGCACACTACGCAACCCTTGATCAACTCTGTCTTGTATTTTTCATTGTGCATTATTAATGTACAATAGGGTCATATATATACCCTTCAAGTGTTAACCTACACAATCCCTAGATGCTCCTCCTTAGTCATTGTGCATTGTGCAGTTACAATGCCTAAGATTATCACTCTTACTACTTGCAATCTCCCTATGTGTAATGCCTTGAGTAACCTTGCCTTCGCTATGAACTACACACTTTTAGTGGATAGTAGGGCCATCCTTCAACCCTTGTATTGGTAAACTACATAGTACCTAGATCCTCCTCCTCAACAACTATGAATTGTACATTCCCAGTGGGAAACCCTATCATCCCTGCATCCTGAAACTGTGTACTATGCCTAAGCATGGCTCCTCCTCCCTTACCATTGTGCACTGCACACTCTTAGTGCCTAATCATTCACTTCTTTCATCTATATCCTATGCATTCTGCACTAGAAATCCTATTTCTCTCAGACCTTGCACATTTTCCATCACAATCAATATCTTGCATGAACATAAGGTAGAATAGGTGATTTTAGGATTGATATTCTCTTTCCATGTGTGAGCTCCATTTTTACTTACTTTCATCCTAACATGGTAGATAATTTTCAAGGAGGTCATCAAGGAAATATGCTAATACAACACTTATGGAGTTGAAACATAAATATACCATCATACAAAAGATAGAGGAACTCTAAACTATGACAGGTGTATATTGACTCATGATGATTTAGAATATCTCAATACCATTCTGAGACCCTTTGAGGGTGAAGATAAAATAAATCTTAGATCCATCATGAGGAGTTAAAGACACATCAATAGAGAAGATAACTTGACATCGACACATTACAACAAAGTCTCATGTTACATGTCACCAAATGACCATTGACATAAACATGTATTTGCCACATTTTAGTTGAATGTAATTTTGTAATTATCAAAATCAGAAAAGTTTAAATGTGTGGAAACCCAAGGGTCACACATGGAATGTAAAGAGTTATTAAGAATTCCAAGATTCATGTAGGAACTCAAAAGTCACATGGGAACTCAAGAGTCATGAGAGAGGTCAAAAGTCATAAGGGAGATAAAAGGTCACCTCATTTGTTATAAATAAACCCTCATAGCTCAAGCAAAGGACTTTTCACCTTGGATTCTCAAGGTAGGCATAAGTGAGAAGATTATCCTTAGTTTGGAGGAAGTAGTGGCTTAACATTCCACTCTTGGGGCTAGTGATGCATCGTTGTAATTGTGTATCTTGGAAATTTCAGTTAATGGTTTGAAGCTCTTAAAGCTAACACACTTTCATGCATATATTGTGAATGTTCTAAGACTATTGTTTCATTGTTTGTGGTGTATTTTTGTGTTTATATATATTAAGGGAAATTAAATATTTCATTGGCTTTAGTATACATCTTTGAATTGTGCATTTCTTTCTTTCATGATCATTGTTTCATTGCGAACAATTTTACAAGATAATTAATGCTTTTTTTAGATAAATGTTTGTATATTTATTAGGATAGTACTATTACTCTTCTTCTAAATACTCATTATTACTATTACTATTGAAATTGAGTGCTTCACAAGTCTAACTTACTTGGTTATCTCAAAAGTATATGCATACTCGTGTATGTTGTTTATTGTAGCCAAGACAAATATTTAAGATTATGGCAGTCAAGACTATGTCCTAAATGGGGCACCTACTCCAAATCGTGTCAGGTCTACTTGGGACTTCATATCAGTGAGGCGACCTGTATGTTGGTGGTTTCCAGCGATGTCAACATTTTGGCACTAGAAGGAGGGTCAATATTTGTAAGGCTAATAACTCAACTCATTCATAAGAATAACCTTCCGTTCAAGGTAGTAATTCTTTGAATCTGACTCCAACCCATATATTTGAGAAAGTAGAGTCATCTCACTAAGGTCCAAAGCATGCTTATAGGGTTACTTACAAGCAACTTTGGAGGATTTGGCTTATCACCCATCACTTTAATAGAGTTTAATCAGATTACTCCTTGCTACGTATGTTCTTCCTCATAATAAATATTTGAAAGAGACAACCCACTGTGGTGTTCTAGTTTCTTTGGTTTTGGATGTGGTTACTACTACCCTTGATGATTTAGCTGAATCACTTGAAGAATATAATTATCAAGGGGATATTCCACCACCTATTGGGGAAAATATAGAAGGAGATAGGGAGAACATTCATTTTTCATATGATGAACTGACGAGGGACAATTTTTCATATGATGAATTGAATATTAAAGAGGAAGAGTCTTCGTAATCAGATAGTGAGGACAAAAGAGAATAAAGACGTGGCTAAGTACCAATTGAGAATATGAAAACATGTCGTTGCCAACCTAGAAAATGACAACAACTCATAGTAAGTAACAAAAGACACATATTTCTTTTACATAATGAATGAAATTAATGGACATAATTTTCACTTACCTCAAGAAGACTGCACAAATCACTCACCATAATACTCGACAACCACCATAAGCCTATGATGTGATCTACACCATCAGCCTATGATTTCATTATCCTAATTAAACTATTCTACCCCCAATGAACTATTCATTCAAACTTGTACCTAGTAAACTATATGAAATCTAAGCAAGAAAAATGGGAGGTTCATTGAATCACATAATGTCCATAAAATCCCTCTTTCTATAATATTACGACAATATTTTAGAAATGTTTTAGGCCGCGGGATGGAGTAGGTATGTTGAGAGACTATAAGGGTATGTTGATGTTATTTCCCTTGAAATTGTGCTCAATTTCCAACATGATAGGTCCTTGGTAGTGGGAATAGTGGTCCAGGAAGATGAAAACCAGAGAAACAATATCTAGGCTACAACAAGTCAAAGAATGATGGAATTCTAGGAAGAGTTTGAATCCATAATTGATGGAATAGTTTCTCATGTCAGAAGAGGGGTTGGTAAATAACTAGAGTGGATTGGACAAAAGGTATCTACCAACACACTAGATGTAGCTCTCATGATGTAGAGATAATTTACACATCAGGAGTTCCATGGGGTCATATATTAGCACTGCTTGAGGCCATTAGATCACTTGAGGGATTAACAACTAGTTAACATACCCTTCTTCCTATGGAAGACACTCCAATATATGGCCACAAAAATTTAAAACTCTAGTTGGCTAAAGGGTTCCCTTTCTCATCATGGCTCAATCAAATTAATTATGGAGCATGCACTCCAAAGAGAATGTTTCATATGGAATGATGTTGTGAAAGCACCACATTTGGAAGTTGAAGCATTACTTGCAGAAGAAAAAGTTGTTGGAACTCCACTAGAAGTTGCAACTATTACAACTCCACTAAAATATGCAGCTACTACAATCCCTAAGGAGGTACCTACAACAACTCTTAAAGTAGGAGAAGTTGCTAAGTTGTAACCACAGGAAGAAAAATTCAAGGGAGGTCATGATAGTTATCTAGAGATCATTAGAAGCCAACCTCCAACAAGGAGACTAAGGAGAATGACTAAGAGACCTACACTTCGCAAAAAATACCAAAAAATAAGAGTATAAAGTAAAAAAAGGAGGACATGGAACTAGCTTCTATAAAATAGGTCGAAACCCTTGTTGCAACACAAGAAGAAGCACAAGAGGAAAAATAAGAAGATATAGCTCCTATAACACAAATATATTTAGAAGAGGTGCATGTTGTAGCATGGCCTGAACAAAAGAATCTTGTCCCATCAAAGACTAAAGAAGAAGTGTATGTGGTTACACATATTGATAAAGAAGTAACCCTTGTTAAAACAAAAGAGCTTGTAGGGGAAATTTAAAAATCCAAAGATTGTATTGAGCCACAAAAGGTAGTAGAGATGGAGGAAGGAGAAAGTGAAGGCTCCACTACAAGGCAAGAACCAACATACGAAAAATGTAGGGCTACTTTTCTGAAACATAAGAGGGAGGAAGGGTTATAACACTAAGTGTGGAAGAAAAAATACAAGAAGAAATAATAACTCCCTAGGCCACTAATATCTTTTAGAGCCCAGGGAAGATATACAGGGCCAAAAAGAAGAATAAACCTGCAGGTACTCTATACTTCACTTCTTTACATTCTTTTATTTTCTGGAACAACAAATATTGTTGGAATAAGGAATTGCTGAGGGGGGGGCGAATTAGTAATTTATCAGATGCTTTTATTTTTCTAGTATCCTTATAGTTGTTGGAGACAAACGATAATACTGAGAGGGGAGTTGAATTAGTAATTTATGAGATTATTTTATTTTTATAGCATTCTTACAGTTGTTGGAAACAAATGATAATACTGAGAGGAGGGGTGAATCAGTATTAAGACTAATTTTAACTTTTTATGCAATTTACTTTTCTGATTCATACTTGGAAACCATCCATATAATGAGCAGCAATATAAAATCAACATACAAGCGCACACCATGAACATCACACAAATCAGACACATGGTTTTACATGGAAATGCTTTCATGAAAAAACCACCAAAGCTTGTTGTTTTTATTGACGCAATAAGCACACCTACTCTACTACATCAATCTGTTTTGTGAGCACCCACTCACAGGAAGCACCAAATCCCTTTGATTGTTTGCTAGCACCGACTAGCAAGAAGCACCAACTCCCTCTTTTTGTAGACACCTGTCGAGCTTACCAGAAAACCATGTGAGGCACCGACCTCAATGATTTTTTACAAGAACTAAATTGTAGCTCCTTGGATTTTTGCAAGCCAAATTGCAGGAGGCACCAACCCCAAGCCTTCTCAAGAACCCACTAGAGATGGAAGCACCAATTTCCTGTATGCAAGCACCAACTCACACTCAAATACGAATTGCATGTTCTCTGTAATTGGCAGCCACTCTGCCTGATCTCACCTTTCTTCTCTGCTCACTCTATAGTAGCCCATTTATCTGCACAACAACAATCGCTCATCACAGTCCATGCAACTATATTCTATGCTTTTCATCAACATTCACTTATCTCTTGGCCCTTTTCTCTCCATAACATAGTCTCATCTCCTGGCCTTCTTTCTTTGCGCAGGCACCTTTGGCCTTTCTCGGAGCACAGGCACTTTTAGCCTTTCACACAGGGCACAAGAAACTTTGGCTTTACACACAGTGCACGAAAAATTTAGCCTTAGTCACAATAGCACGACTCTTGGGGTCTCTTGCCTCTGCATAGGCACTCTCCTCATTTCTTTGTAGAACAAACTCTCTCTCAGCCTTACACAATAGTGTAGTCACCTAGAGATTTTCTTCTTAGCTCTTTGGCAACTATGATGCTTCCCCCCACATCACTCATCTGATATCCTGGGTTTTGTTCCTTTACTGCCCCTCGATTGATGATGCCACTCTGTCCTGCATTCACACTCTGTGCGTGTACCTCAACATGGCCCTTCCATTTTGTTGTTGCATATGAATTGGTCTCTACCACTAAATTAACCATGAGAATGTTCACTTGACTATTTTCTCCATTTTGAGAATTAATTATCAATCCACTTGCACACTCAAACCAAGCACGATCCTCTCTATGAATAAATCTCCTATCATTGAGGCTCTCGATTCTTATTCATGGTTTCACGGTACTTCGAAATGGCTTCTCTGTGGATCATTGTCCTTGTTGCCTTGTCTCGGAGTTTTTTATTGATCCATATGACTCCATGAACCAACTCTGCCAATCTTCATGTGTTCTATGGTGGTTGACTCATTCATCCATGTAACTCTTTGAGACGTGCATCAGAGCACAGAGATAGCTTGTCTCACCTCAAGGTATACCCAACACTCTTTTCCGAAAATTATGATCCTTGCTGCCCTGACCCAATGATATTTGAAAGTCGTAATTAATCATGAGACCAAATCCTCTTCTCCTACATTCAACTTCACAGTTGTTGACCCATACGCTCTTTAAATCCTTATACATTGGTGCAATATTCTAATCTTCTAATTGTCAACCTTCGATATGATGAGCTCCTTCTGCTTATCCCTTCTCGCATTTCTCACAATAGGACCGAGGGTTGTGACCTGCCACTTAGCCTTGAGATGTTAGAGAATTTTTTATCCTACTAGGGGCTATTTTCCCTTTGTTAAGTGCTTAACACCCTTGGTTCTTTAATTTCTTAACCATGCACTAGCCAAATATTGGAGCCCCTCTCATCAAAAGCTTTGAATCAGGGATTTAACTTTGGAGATGCGATATTCCCACTTCCGATATAGCCCATAGCTCTCGGTGCTTGACTCCAGTTCTACACCTTTAGTTCTTTGAGTTTTTACGACCGTGGTGCCAACCCAATATTAGAGCCCCCTTCTGAAGTTTTGATATCCTTAATCCTTCGATTTCTGACTTCAGATATGATGTCATCACTTCTTATCTTATCAATAATTTCCCATTATACCACCCATTATGTTTCAATATGCTTGCCATGTATCTTGATGGACTGCCACATCATTCTGACATCAGTTGCCACTTGTCCCTTATTGGAGCCAATAAGATCCTAATGTATCCTTATCAGAGCCAATCACATGTTGCCATGTGTCCTTATTAGAGCCAATCATATCCTACCATGTGTTCTACTAGAGGAGAGAGAAAATGGCTCGCTCGCCTTTGGTTTTGTGATGAAATCCTTTGTTAATCCTTTATCGGCATTCTCGACGAATTTTAACAGTATCGGCACTTCACCCATATTGCAACTT
Organism: Pinus taeda; assembly: GCA_000404065.3. NCBI lineage: Eukaryota > Viridiplantae > Streptophyta > Pinopsida > Pinales > Pinaceae > Pinus > Pinus taeda. The sequence goes on along the minus strand of APFE031191988.1, from coordinate 61,977 downwards.
TTAAAATGTTCTCACATTTAGAGGTTATGATTATCTGATCGCTAATGTACCAATATGCTGACCTTCGATCATCGATGTGCTGATATGCACACGTTTGATCTTACGATCTACGATATGTTCAATCATCAATATCTAATATGTTGATATTCCTTCCCGCATAAGGCTTCAAATCCCTAAACTTTAGTAGGCCATAACTTTTGAACCAGGAATCCATTTTTGGACTTCTGCATATCGTTGGAAAGCTATTCTAGAGAAACTTCCAATGGAGAGGATCTGATATAGGCTTTGAGCCCATCTACTATGTCAAATATGGCTCCAAAATCTCTTCCACTCTTTTTCTCCATGACGCTCTGGACATTTGAAATCACACTTAACATGGTGGTCCTTTGCATGAAGCCTGCAACTATCATGGACTTCCATCTGGTCCATGATTGTAATCATCATTTTATGGCTTCTATAATAAGCCTACTACTATGATGATTTTCTACATGAATCTTATAGCTACCATGAGATTCCTCCTGGGCCATCACTGCCAAGATCTTCTACAACAAGAATCTAAGCTAGTCTGCTTGACATCAATGCCAATACTCCTACCAATACTTAGGCAATATCAACTACCCAACACATCTTCCTAGCATGATTGTTGTCATCAATGCCAACACACTTGCAAATTCCCTCGCTAGACCACTGGCGATCCAGACAATGCTAATTGTCCAACAATCCCCCCCTTTGACATTGATGGCAACACTCCATCCTTCTCTTCATGTGATGGCCAAACCTCATGCTGCTTTCACACATCTCATTGCATGAGACACGAATGGCTTGCTTTCTTCTACATAGGCCATCACAACTTCTTGACAATTCTCTGCCCTTTTGACATGAATGGCAAGGGGCTATAATCTGTCTTTCTATTCCCATGCAATCGCTTGGTTGTGAAGACCATAGTCTAGTTGTTGAGATGTGCATACTGCTGCTCCAAAAGTTGGGTATATTTGATATGCTCCCCCTGAAAATATAATGCCTCTTTATTGTCCTTCCAATTTTGGACACCTTATGGCTTCTTGTTGAGCAATCTCTTCACTAATTCCTCTTTTGTATCATAAAGATTGATACCCATTAAACTGCTCATGGTATTGTTTTTGTTGCAAATACAAATTAATGGTGATGGATTTAAGTTCACACTTCTTCTCTGATACTGCTGCTTTCGAGACTGTTCTCACATTTTTTAGCATCTCCACTTCTCCCCTTGAGATCATTCTCATACAATAGGGACTTCCTCTTGTACCAATTGCACCAAAGGAAATGATACAAATGGAGCATTATACAAAGAAAACTCTAATATTTCTTTTGTCAGAAAGAAATGTCCATTTGCAGGCAAGGTTACTCAACATGATCCCAACACAACCAATTGACATATCGATACCAATTGAGAGTTAAGGGACATGAAAATCTTGCACCAATTGTGTTTCATGAACAAAAGATTGCTATGCATAATTAAACTTAAAACTTAAATGAAATAAGGATATTTCACCAAAGATGCAAACCTTTCATTTTCTCAACAATATTCCTTTCTAAGGCTGCCAATTGTTGCATGCTACTCCTTATCAAACTAGCTCCCCCCTAAACCAATGCTCTTTGATCTCCCACAACATCTTTCTTGTCTCTTGCGTGGGGACTAATCATGTGGGCCTAAATTGACTGTGAGATTCTTGTAATTCCATTGCACCCCATATTCTTCCCATAACATAATATATTGTTATGTAATCCTCATCTTGGTTTCACTCCTTTCAAATGTTGATACGTTCAAAATAAATCAAATTATTCTTGTAATCGGCAATAAAACACATCCATACCTTCATTAATCAGATGCAAATTTCTATTCATTCCTTTTAGCTTCCTGCATCAAACTTATTTGGCCTCCCTTGAGGCCATTATCTTCCTTCACCGAAGAGAAACAGAGGATTTACTCCTCCTGAGAAGATCATTCGCCTTCTTCTTCCAGACCTTTAATGGTCGGGTCCTGACAGAAGCATCACTCTCCAGCTTCTTCTTTACCCATATTTGGGATTCTTTTCGTCTGCACATAAATAGAGGAATATTCTCTTTCACCTCGTCGTTCTTCACCCAAATCCTCTTGAATCCTTTCTGCCTTACAGAGGGGTCCATCACATGGGTAAGAGGATCATTCTTCTGATTTCTTCATCCTCATTTCATCTTTATCTTTTGACATGTAGCAGTGAAGACAAGTCTATATTTCTCAAATCCATTCTTTCTCCTTGTTTTCAAATCCCAAGTTGCTACATTTGCATGCATATGCTAAGAAGTATTCCATTTCTTCTCATTTCTGTAGCAAGCTCTCTTGTGCCCAAATTTTCCACAATTGTAGCATTTGATTTGGCCTAAGAATGAGGTAAAGGAGTTACTCCTTTTGAAAACATTCTTTCAAAAACTCCTATTGCACCCATCATGCCTTCTTATAGCTATTTTGTGCATTCTAGGGTTATTTCTATCTAGCACATCTTGTTTCCTTGCATACCATCTATGGTCTATGGCTATGATGTTACAAAGCAAGCAAGGATCCTCTCCTTGTCCTTGAAGAAGTTCATCCAAGGAAGCAGCAAATCATCCTCATTAAAAGAAGAAACCTTACCTATTGAAGAAAGGATTTTTTATCTAGAAGAAGATCATACAAGAGGGAGAACTAATACATCTTCTTCAACCATCATCAAAGCAATCAAGATGAAGATTTCATCTTCACTTGCCAAGCAAGTATATTTCATTATTTAATTAAAACAATATCAAGTATCTTGGCTTTTGCAAGAAAAACAATATCTATGAAAAGAATTTTGATTATAGAGGTTACCTTTTCTTTGTAGGCTTTTTCCTTGAGTAGGAAAGGACCTTTGTTGGCTCTTCATGTGCCTCCCATGATAGTTTGCATTACTGCCTTTCAATTTTTATTTCAGCTATCTAGCCCTCTTCTGTTGTACTACCAGCTTCTTAGCTTTCTGTTGTTGCATTTCCTTCTCTTGTTGCTTCTGCTTTCCATTCTGTTGTTGTTTTCCAACAAACTTTCTTTCTTTGTTGTTGTTGGAACCTTTGAGTCCCTGTACCTAGGACGTTGATCCTTCAACCTTTGCATTATTGGAGCTAGGTTTTTCCTTCAAACCCAAACCAGTCTTGATGAGAGGGAATATTTTCTTACCACAGATATCATCCAAGACTTTATTGCTCCACTCAAGATTATGATAATGATAAAACCCTTTATTTGAATTTTCTAAGTCATGTCTCAATAAGACTACTCCATTTTGTAGTCTCTCATAATAAGCTTCCTTCTCGCTTAGCTGATTGGTTAACTTTCTATTCAGTGTACTAGCCACTTGTTGAGCATTTAGATCAACTAATGTTTTTCTCAACCTTCCACTCTCAAGATCATAAATTTTTAGTTTCTCCTCTTTCTTGCGATTTACCTCTAATAAGTCCTTGAGCTCCTTTAGAACAAAGATCAACTTCTTTCTAAAAAATATCCTTTATTTTAGATCCTTTTCTTCACTATCAAAGGTGTTAGCTGAGTTACCGTGGAGATCTAAACCCATTTATGTGTCCATGGAGCCTTCCATGGGTCTAAGGGTTATCCCTTCCTCATCACTACCTAGAGTATTATTGTTTTCTCCTGTGGATGAGCACACCGGAAATATCTCTTCTTCCTCTGGGGATTCATCATTTGCTTATGCTGCTAAAGTGGGTCTATGTTCATTACAATTACTAGATGCGTAACTATATTTATCTTCAATTGATACACATGTACATCTAGATAATGAAGGACCTATCTCTTTTCATTTATCACACAGTAATAACTTACCTTCTGAGCAGCATGATCTCCCTTCTAAGACTTCTTCACCATCAACTCGAGCGTGATGAGAAACAAATTCTACATGTTCTGACTCATTGCTAGAGCAACAAGGTTCTTCATCCTTCTCTTGAGCCACATGGATATCTCCTTCATACAGACATTGTAGTTTGTCCAACATTTCCTTTGTTGATTCACAATGACTAACTTTATCAACATCTGACTTAGATACCCCTTTCATGACAATCTTATGGGCTCCTTCATTCTTCTCACTCTTTTCTCCATTCAATATGGAGAGCCATATATAAACATCCAAGGCCATTAAATAGGTTACCATTCTAACCTTCTAGAGCTCATAGTCTGATCCATTTAAAAATGGAACTCGTTCTGCTGCTAGGCAAACTCGATCAACCATTTTTTCCCTTTGATCTACCTTCTAGTGATTAAGATATTCCTAAAGGAATGTCACTCTGATACCAATTGTTGGAAACAAATGAAAATACCAAGATGGGGGGTTGGGGGGGGTTAAATCAATATTAAGGCTAATTTTAACTTTTTATGCCAATTTTATTTTATGATTCATACTTGGAAACCATCCATAATGAGCAACAATATAAGATCAACATACAAGCATAGAATCATACACATGAGACACAAGGTTTTATGTGGAAACCCTTTCAGTAAAAAGCCACCAAAGATTGTTGTTGTTATTTATGTAAATAAGATCACCTACTTTATTACATCAATATGTTTTGTGAGCACCCACTCATAGGAAGCGCCAACTCCCTTTGATTGTTTTCTAGCAAACACTAGCAAGAAGCACCAACTCCCTCTTTTTGTAGACACCTATCCAGCTTACTAGAAGCACCATGTGAGGCACTCACTTCATAGATTTTTTGCAAGCGCCAACTTGCATCTCCTTAGATTTTTGCAAGCCATCTTACAAGAGGCACCAACCCCCAAGCCTTCTCAAGAACCCACTATATATGGAAGCACCAAATTCCTATATGCAGGCACCAACCCACACTCAAATAGGAATTGTATGTTCTCTGTAATTGGAAACCACTCTTCCTGATCTCAGCTTTGTTCTTTGCTCACTCTGCACACTTTGCAGTGACCCACTAATTTGCTCAACATCACTCACTCATCACAGTCCACATAGCTCTATTCTCTGCTCTTCATCAGCAGTCACTCATCTCTCAGCCTTTTTCTCTCCATAACATAGGTTCACCTCTTGGCCTTCCTTATCTGCACAGACACCTTCAACCTTTCTCACAGCACAAGCACTTTCAACCTTTCACATAGCACACAGGTAACTTTGCCCTTACACACAACACATAGGAAAATTCAGCCTTACTCACAACAATGCAACTCTCAAGGTCTTTTACCTCTATATAGGCACTCTTGACCTTTTTCTATATAACATGATCTCTCTTAGCCTTACACGATACTGTACTCAAGTAGAGCTTTTCTTTTTAGCTGTCTGGAAACTATGCTTGTTTCCCCCCACATCACTCATCCAAGCTCCTAGGTTTTGTTCCTCTATTGCCCCCTGATCAATGCTACCACTCTATCCTTCATTCACACTAGGCGATTATACCTCGGCATGGCCCTTCCATTATAATGTTGTGTTTGACTTGGTCTCTGCCACTGCATTAACCATGAGAATGGTCACTTGAATATTTTCTCCATACTGATAATTAATTCTCATTCCAGCTACACACTCCAACCAGGCTTAGTCCTCTCTATGAACAACTCTCCTATCACTGAGGCTCTACATGCTTATTCATGGTTTCACAATACTTCAACATTCCTTCACTATGGATCACTGTCCTCATTCCCTTGTCTTAGATTTTTTTGTTGATCGATCTGACTCCATGAAACAACTCTGTCCATCTTCATCTGTTTTATGGTAGCTAACCCATTGATCCACATAACTCACTAAGATGTGCATCAGAGAACAGAGATATATTGTCTCACCTCAAGGTAGACCCGATACTCTTTCCTGAAGATTGTGGTCCTTGCTGCCTTGGCCCAATGAACTTTGACATTCGCCATTAACCCATAGACCAACTCCTTTGCTCCTGCATTCAACTTTGCAACTGTCGAACCATATGCTCCTTAAATCCTTGTACTTCCTTATAGTAGTTATTTTATATCACAATCTTCATAGTGGTGCAATATTCTAATATTATGATTGCTAACCTCTGATATGAAAAGCTCCTTTAGCTTAGCCCTTCCTGCATTTCTCACCATAAGACCGAGGTTCGTGACCTGTCGCTTAGCCTTGAGGTGCTAGAACATATTTTATCCTTCCTGGGGCTATTTTTCCTTGTTAAGTGCCTAACACCCTTTGTTCTTTAAGTTCTTCTTGACCATGCGCTAGATAAATATTGGAACCACTCTGATCGGATGTTTCGAATCAAGGATTTAACTTTAGAGTTGTGATATTCCCACTTCTGACATAGCTCATAGCTCCTGGTGCTCATCTCGAGCTCCACGCCTTTGGTTCTTTGAGTCATTGTGATGATGGTGCAAGCCCAATATTGGAGCCCCTTATCAGAACATTTTCAATAACCAATTGTTCTGAAGTTTTGATATCCTCAATCCACTGATCGCTAACTTCTGATATGACATCATCACTTCCACATGGCGACTCCTTAAAGGTGACACGTGTCATATGCATATGGACCATTAGAGCACCCAATATGGTTTAATATTCCTACCATGTGTCCTATCGTACTTCCACATCATGCTGATGTCAGCTGCCATTTGTCCCTTATTGTAGCAAATTAGATCCTTGCATTTGTCCTTATCGGAGCCAACCACATACTGCCATGTGTCCTTATCAAATCCAATCATATCCTACCATGTGTCCTGCTAGAGGAGAGAGAAAATGGCTCACCCACCTTTGTTTTTGCAATGAAATCCTTTTTTAATCCTTTATTGGCATTCCCAGTGACTTTTAACGCTATCTACGCTTCACCCATATCACAGCTTTTAAAAGGTTCTCACATTCTGAAATTTTGATTCTTCGATCGCTGATATGCCTGATCTCTGATAGTCAATGCTCTAATATATTGACCTTCGATTATCGATGCACTGATATTCTAACCTTTGATCTTCTAATATCCAATATGCTGGATCGCCAATCTCCAATATGCCGATATTACTTCTTACCTAAGGCTTCAAATCTCTAAACTTCAGCAGACCATAACTTTTGAACCAGGAATCCATTTCTAGACTTCCGAATATCATTGGAAACCTCTTCTAGAGAAATTTCCAATGAAGAGGGTATGATGTAGGCTTTGAGCCCATCTTCTACCTCTAATATGTCTCCGAACACTCTACCACTCTTCTTCACCTTGACTCTTTGGAAAACTAAAATCACACCCACCATGGTGGTCCTTTGCATGAAGCCTACAACTATCATGGACTTCCATCAAGTCCATTACTGTAATCATCATTTTATGGCTTCTCTAATAAGCTTTTTGTTGTGATGATTTTCTACATGAAGCCTGCAACTACCATGAGATTCCTCCTGGGCCATCACTGCCAACACCTGTTGCAACAAGCATCCAAGCTAGTCTAGTTGTCATCAATGCCAACACTCCTGACAACATTTAGAATATGCCAAATTCCGAATACATCTCCCCAGCATGACTATTGTCATCAATTCCAACACACTTGCATATGCCTTCACTAAGCCTCTGGCCATCGAGATAATGCCAACTATCCAACAACAGTCCCTTTTTATATTTTGTTACTTGTGGGAGCAATTATTCATAGAGGAAGTTAACAGCAAGTTTAAACTTACATGTTCATAAAACAATCACATGATCAACACACACACATGACACAATATTTTTCACGTGGAAACCCAAAGGGAAAAAACCCACCAAATTTGTTGTTTGTTTATGTTGTAATTTAAGCGTCTAATTAAGTAAATTTGTTTATTTGTGAGCACCCACTCAAAGGACGCATTGACCCCCTTTAGTTAGCAAGCACAAAATTTATGAGAAGCACAAAACTATTTTGAATGTAGGCGTCAACCTTCTCTTGCCACAATTATATTATTTCATACAATTTTCAAACTGAAAACAAGGGCATATACATTACAAGTAAAATACCAAAATGATTGGTCTCAGACTCAACTTTTGCTCTCTATCCTCTATTGTTCCACTAAATCCCTTTGGTCTCATGCAACTATTCTTTACTCATTCCTCACAACAACATCTCCTCAATGTTATGCCTTCCCTTGCATAGCCTCTCTGCTGCAACTAGCTCAGTTCAACTCACATTATTCTTTTTGTTGTCGCTTAGGGAAAACCATGGCTGTGGGAAAAACCCTAAGATAACCTTAAACCTATTTTAGGTTGAAATTTGGCCCTCCAACCTAGAGTGGGATCTCTTCGTAAAACTCAACTACTCTATGGTCATGGTAGTAGAAGGTTTTCTGAAATTGAGTTTAGGTGGCCATATTTAGATCTAGGGATGAAATTGGTTGGGTTTTTTTCAAAACATATCATTGGGCATGGAGTCTTGTTATTAAAGAAATTAAATTACAGATCCAATGAGCAAGTTGTAAAAAGCATGAATGGAACAATTCCTTTGACTGTTCGAGAAATTAGAAGAAAGAGGAACAAGAAGGAAAAATAGTTTATAAATGACTGGAGCAACAAATACTAATGTTTGATAATAATAGAGAGGAACATAAATGAAATCCTTAGAAACAAACATTCTCAGAGTCCATGGAAGAAAGTTTGCATAAGAAGGAAGTACTGATAGAGAAATGCAACACGTGAGTTTCTTACAAACTGCTCATTAAAAACTGTAAATATATTCAAGATTTCTCAAACATATCAAACTCAAAATATGTTTTTCAATTAAATTCCAACCCTTCTTCATTCTTCATAAACTTTTATATAATACTTACATAATTGTTTTCACAATAGCAGTCACCATATTAATTACAATAATATGAGATATCTGAAATATCTTTCAAGTTCATGCATGTAAAATATAAAACAAAAAAAATATTTTTTCTTTCCCAGAATAACTAAAGAAAAATATGTTGATGTTTAGGTAAAGCAAAATATCTTGTTAAAATACCTCCCATGGAAATGTAATAGGTCCCTAAATGATAGCTTTGCATCCTAGCTAGAAAAATAGGTCCCTCTACAAATCAGGCACAAAAATCCTCCAAAAACTAATTTTCTATTCATCCTAGTTTTATTCATCTCTGATAAAAAAACATTGATAATGTTAATGTCAAATTTATTGGTTTTTGTTTACAACTTTCACTAACAGACTAACTGCCAGCATTTTCATGTTTTCCTATTTTCAAAATTGCTAACAACTAGGAGGTCAACATTTTCACTTGTTTGAATACTGCTGACAATGGAGATGTTAGTGCCCCTTCTTCTCTCCCAAATTGTTGACAAGAATACTGTCAGCCTTTTCCATGTATCATTTTTCCATCAACCGACACACGTGATTTTCACCCCAAAATAGTTGACAGTGGCTCTGTCAACCTTATAAAAAATTATGACAATGGGAATTTCAACTCTCCCAAATATTATGTTGCATGCAAAATCTATAAGGTTGACTCTCAGTGATAAAGTGAAAACTCTTCTTCATAAGATAGGTAGGAAAACAATCTAAGTTTAATACCTAAGCATCTTAGCTGAGGGTACTAGCAATCTTCAGCAGTACATTTACCTTCTCCAATCTCTTATTTTTACTTTGCCTTGTTTCCATGGGTCCCTTTTTCATAGTTTCTCTACTTTGGCTCTTCCTAAAGCCTATAGACTTCTTCTTCATGTTAATAATAAGGTCCTTCAATGGCATGCTTTCAATGTCAATCACCTCCTTAGCCAACTCCGGGTTATTTCTGAGTTTGATATTGTATCTTAACTCATTAGTTGGCTTGGTATGTCTATTGCATGCTTCAATACCTTAAGCAGTGGCTCCTCCTCTTTGCTTTCCACATTTGATTCTTTTCCCTTAGGGTCCTCTGTTTTAGCTGTGTCTACTAGGGAAGTTTTGAAGGGTGGAGTTGTAGCATGGGAACAATCAACATCTATTGGTGGGTTCACATGGGGTACAAGTTCTGATTTATAATGATAGGAACTTTTCCTCTGGTAAACCTTAGGGATCTTTAGACCAGATGAGGTATATGGAACTCCTAGGTTTTCTTGGCTGGGAGGGGGCTCAATGGGAGCATGAAATTTTTCTTTCTTCCCATTATTGCTAGTCTAATGTTTGCCTCTTCTTCTCTTAATAGGTTGAGGTTGAAAACCTCCCTAGAAAATGAAATGACTCCAAGTCCTTCCTATCTTGGCTAGTTGGTTTTCTATTATCAATTTTATTAGGGTTTTTGCTATATAAAATGAGAGGAAGTATTAGTATGGTCCCAAAACCTAGCTACCATATGTTTATGGCTCTCTAACAAATAAAAACATGGATTGATCCTAATTTGACCAGAAAAGATGAGCGAGAAAGTAAAAATTGTAAAGGTTTACTCGATTATACTAACTTTCACATGTAAAATATTGCTGACATAGGCATAGGGGAACATGCCATTGGTCCTACAACCACTCCTTTCAAACTCCAGCCCTGCAATTTTTCCCTCTGAATTCTTATTTTAAGAAGCAGGGGATATTAATCCATGTCGTCATGTGACTGTGAAATATTTTCTCACCATCCACTAGTAAGGTCATGGCCTCAAATATGGTTTTCTCTGTAACTACAAAATACAAACCTCCCACCTCCACATGGTTCCCATTGAACTCCTGCGAAAAATAGTGAGCCACAAGGTTGTGGTAGTTAGAACAACAATGGATGAATTCGCTCCATCATGTCTGCTAAAACAACTGAAGAATCTTGGGATAAATGTCCAACAAATATGATGCTTTAGGCTTAGACCGGTTCATTTTAAGCCCTCTCCCCATTTTCCTACATGGTATTCCCTAGATTTGATTCTGAAACCTTATAAACAAAGTATATCCCAATGCCAAGTGTAAAGGATCCTGAACTAACATCAACCAATTACTTATGGGACTGGCTGAGGTAACTTAACGTATGGTTGAGGTAAAACAGGTGGTGAGTGAATAATCACATCATTCCAGGTTATTATTATGAATAAAATTTGCATCATATGATAATATTATGTTAAACTACCTTTCAATGATTACAACAGATGAAACAACGATTAACCTGATATTTTGACCCTTTCAAAATAGTTGTAGGCATGTTTAATCGAAAATGGTAACGCTGAAGTGGTCAACATAATCATCAATTTTTAAATTTGAAAACTGGTTTTGGAATTGACAATTGGCCTGCTAGCCAAAATGAAAAATGTTGCTACCCTTGTTGTCAGTGAATTCCTTCGCATGACCATATTAGATTTCCAAAACGCTAATAGCCCCACTGTAAAAAAATTTCCCTCTTTATTACAATTTAAATGTTGACACTGCAATTGTCAACATTTTTAATTTTTTTTTTAAATGAAGACTATTGTGATAACAACTCACTCCACGGAGATGTTGTTGATCAATGACTGCAGCAATAACTCCCCATAGACCATTTTCCTCATCCATTACAAACACTAGTTTAAAACAAAACTGACTCAAAAATAAGGACTTCATCTTTTTAAGAGATGATTTTACAAACTCTAAACTTGAAAAAACATAATTTTTCTAGAAAAGAAAAAAATGTGATGAATAATAATAGAACCTCAGGGCCTTCACATTGGGCTTCAAGTCCTTTAGAATATTCATCCACACCTATAGTCTATTTTTCTAAATATATGGATATGTACGATTGAACTTGAAAATCATGATGTGTTTAGGAGATATAATGCTTCAGGAAATGTCCATTGGCTCGACCTCTTGGCAAAAATTCTCTTTGTGGACCTCCTAAGATGAAACTATTTTTACCCAGAAAGTTGTAATTCTTATGGTCCTTTCCAAACGTTCTGAAACTTCCCGTGTTTACTCTTATCCTCAATGCGGGCATTCCATTTTAAAACTAGGTCTTGGAATTTGAAGTCACCTTATTTAGTTTTTCTGTCAAAAACTTAGTTAATATTATCTTGTACTTCGTGAGATTTTTCATACACCCTTTCTCTAGTTTCTTGCACTTCAATTAGCTGATTTATCCTTCCCTATAGTTAATTTGGTTCTTCTCCCAACTCTTGCAAATATTGTTGGGAAAAATACTAAGAGGGAAGGGAGGGGGGGTGAATCAATATTTTCAAATCATAAACTTTTCAATTTCATTTCCTAATTTTTTTAAATGACTTTACTGAAGGGAACCTGCGTGTGTATGTGACTGTTCTTAAGAAAACTAGCGTATATCCAGAAAACATATGTTTCAGTTAATTCAACATCTATTTATCTTGAGTTAGTGCATCATTTCTTTATTAAAAATTAGATAGACAATAACCATTTTCAATAAGAACAAAATAAACCATCACACATAAGCAACACACATGAGCACCAAGATTTAAGGTGGAAACCCAATGTGGGAAAAAGCCACATGCTATTGTTGCCTCTATCTTCTTTGTAAAATAAATAAAAGCTTTTACAATCTTGTAATGGCACATACTCATAATTTTGGCTTGATGGGGCCTCACCAAGGTTCAATGTTAGCTACGCCAACCAACAAAACCCTAACTGTTGGCCCTTTCACCAACAACCCACGTAGAGTAGGCTGCAGTCTCACACAAAGCAGTATTGGGGAATGACAGAACCAGGTTTCTGCACCCAAAGGTCAATGTGATAGGCTCCTATGGTTCTCAGGGCTTATTTCTATCTTCATGAACCTTAACTCTTCAAAAACAGATAATTATACTAATGTACTTAAACAACTTCCAGATCTTTGTGAAGGCTTTTAAACATTCATAACATGCATAAATAATATTGATCTATTAATTTCCCCGCCAAATACACATTAATTCATATAAGATGCAACATAGAGAGAAAATATAGGAACTTGTAGAAGTAAGAAATAATACAAAGATGCACAATAATTGGCTCGACATTGTCTTTATTAGATATGATCATTCAAGTACAAAACTCTTTTCCCTACGCACACAGCTGTAGGGGCCTTCCCCTTTTCCTAAGTATATGAAACAAACATTTCCTTCCTTAGCTCACTTTCCCTTACAAAGATTTCTATCTATTATATTATCCCTTCGACTCGCTATCACTCTTCTATTTATAGCTTTTCTTTTACAATACCATGGCCCGCGGACCATGGGAGGGTCTCAAAACCTTCCTATCATCTACCCACCTAAGAGAATAAAACCCCTTTGACTCTGACTAGATTTTGACTCTGCTTCCAAATTTCGTGGAGACTTTACATCTTTACAAAAAGGAATTAAAAAATTTATCAAAATTTTCCCCAGAGATCCCTTCCCAACAGGCCCTCAACACAATTTGGTGACTCATCCTCGAGTCACTCACTTGGCACTGCAATATTGTCCTGAAGTTTGCAGAACTCCAACTTTAGAACCTACAAATCAGCTATGCCCTGCATATCTGCCTATTGTACTTCCTTGAAGAGCTTATTTGTAGTAGCCTTCTACTGGGAGGCCCATTCTTGTTTGTGTTTGTTGGATTCCCTTTAACTTATTCTGAACAGAAAGAGTGAGTTGGTTGGCTTCCTCCATCAAGGTTGTGTTCTGGACCTTAGGATGGCCTCTTTTCGGTGCATCTCTTCAATTTCCATATGTAGTTTCTTGCCTTCCTGTAAGCATACAAACCTCTGGACTGGCACCAAAGTGCACGCAGTCAACCTTATTTCATCAAACTACTATTTCTTCTCCCTAAGGTCAATGCCAATCTTTTGCAACATAGGGTCCTCCTGCATAGATGTCCAAAGCTCCATGGCCTGCTCAAAAATTGATGCAGTCCTTGACTGCTGCATATAATGTGGCCATTCCTTCCTTGATCACTGCTCCACATTTCTCCCAGATCTCTGGCGGATTTTTTGGTTGGAGCTTCAATTACAACTTTCAAATATGAAGTTGTAGTTTAAATCGTACTCGATTGATTTCATCCTTTGACTCCCTGACATTCATAGCCAACTTTTGTATCTTTTCTGTTGATTCTACTTCTGTTAGAATGTTGAGCTCTAGAAGAGAATTACATGCCTATGTAATTGCTTTTTCCAGGTGCTGGTTGCACATGGCCATTTCTTCTTTCTCATTCAGTTCCCACACCTTCTCTGTGAAGATCTGCTGGTTGTTGGTTTTGACTTCAGTGATCATCAATAGCGCGCGCTGCTCCCTAACCCTTAGGTCGTCGGACACACCTTGATGCAATTTTTGTAGGGTCTGGATAGGGAGTGTCATGAGATTGACACCCAGATCCTTGATCTATGATAGTTTGGTGTTTTCTTCCTCTGACTAGGCACGCAGGGCCCCCTCCGACAACTGAATCAGTCAGAGATCCAAAGTTCTATTGGTGTCGAGGACTGTCACACTTTCTTTCTATATGCTCACTTGACTAACACTCGCTTCTAGTCGCCATGCCTCAATCTGTTGTTTGTGCAGATCCTTCTGCACATTTCCGAGTGCTTGCTGGTAATGCTACTCGAATTGGGTCCACAACTCTGTCGTTGTATCCCAGACTCGGTTTCCAATCTCGTCTAATTCCCCCCCAGTGAGTACTATCGAATCCACCTAGGAGAATCTCATGGACTTCTTCTTCTTTCTCAGCCCAGAGGTTTTCTATTGCATTCTTTTTCTGACCACAAAGGGGGTTCCCTACTCGGTGCCCCCACCTCCTTTGATCTCTGACTCCTCCTAGTCCTGAGTATGCTGGAAGTTAGATCCTCAACCTCTATTGCAGTGTCGTTGTCCACCCATTCTTTGTCAGTAGCTGCCTTAGTAGAAGCTTCCTTGGAAAGTTTCTTACTTCTGCTGTGCATCTTTCTCCCGAGTTGTAGCCTGCTCTACCTCCTCTTTTTATGCTATTGCGGTCTGCGCGAAGGTACTTTCCTCGGCCTTTCTTGTTTCTGCACCTGGATCTGATGGAACCAGCTAGTCCCTTGTCCATTTAGAAATGATCTCCTCTACATCTTCCTCACTCATAAGGTATGGAAACTTATACCATGCCTTCTTTGGATCCCCTCTCGCGCAGATAGAAACATTGTGAAAATTCACCTCCAATTCAGCTTAAGGCTCCAATTTTTCATATAGAGTTGGTGACATTCACAGTCTTTGTCTGATCACCATGTGGAGATCTATCTCCACAAGCACCCAAAAATTCTTGGTATCCATGACCCGTGATGCATCTTTGGTTGCCTAGAGTGAAGTGAACTTTGCTACCTCTAGAAGGTTTGGGTCTTACGGAGGAAACTGGATATTCTCTGGCATCCTCCATTCTGCCATTGCTATCAACAATAATAACCAGTCATAATGGAATGCCTTTCCATCATCCTAGGCTTTGTGATAGTTTACCAAAAAATATTTACAGTGGTACTGAGCCCAAACGTACTCGACTCCTTTAGCACATTGTGCAGCTAATGAAATCATCGATGTCGGGACTTCATCCACGTGACACTTCCACATAATATTGCATGCAAAGATCTGCACAACGAAATGCATCACTTTGTCTGCGAGTTTTTTTTCCTTTGATTTACCTCCAAATGCCTCTGCTAGATCCTCACCTTGATAGGGCAGCATGGTAATCCGGTGGATCAACATGTCAATCATAGGGATGGGTTCTCCCAGCCATAGACACCCATCATTCACTAGTATGAGTAATTGTCTAACACACCTGGTGTTAATGATTATGCGGCTAAAATGAGGCACCCAAAGCATGTTCAATAGGCCCATTTTCTCAATTCCCACGACCCACTTCATCGGCTCCATTTGCATTACTCCGGTTCCCTCACAGTAGATTTTCGCCAAATATTTATTCTGTGCAAGATGAGGGAACTTATCATGGTCTTCCAAGTCCCAATCCTCCAACTTGAGCGATAGAATGGGCCCAAATCACGTGCCCTCAAACACCACCTTCTCTAGCAACAGTGGTGTAGAGACCATGAATTTGGCGTTGTTCGTATCTTTAGGCACCTTGGCTTCGCCCTACTTCAATGGGATGTACTTTGGGAGCTGAGTCATAGGCTCACCCTCTTCAGCATCCATCTCCTCAAGGTTTCTGTGAAGTTCCTCTTCATCTAAGTCAAGGGGCTCATGTGGCTGCTATGGTTTTTCCATTTTCTCCTTCTCACGGATCTCTGTGGGGATTTTTCGTGGTGACTGTATCACCGAAACTTGTTGCGGCTTCTTTTTTCTTTTTATCAGTAGCATAAGGCTTAGGTATAGCAGATCTAGGCACCGAGACTCTCGTAGGAACAAGGGGTGGTACTTTAGTGGAGGGTACAACTTTAGATGGCACGTCTACTATTTTGGGGGGAGTGGTTGTCATTCTCTCAAAGATGATCTCTCAGCACCACTCAGGTAAGCTGGTGAATTCTGGTCATGCTAAAATGTATTCACAAATCTTCTGAGACATAGTTAAATCTCTCTGGCAGCAAGGATTAAGGAAAATTCATTGAGAAAACATGTTCGAATACTAGTTAGCCTACTAGATTTATAGGTGAATTTGAATTCAAATCCAACCGTTCCCTCCAATTTTCTATCATTAATGCATCTTTGGTGGTAGATTTCTAAAGATTTTCCTGATAAATGCACCCTCCCCTCTCCTCCTAATGGAATTTTTTCCATCTAATTAGCTACAGTGTACCCAACAGCTATTTTTCGACCCAACTATGCGACACCAACCTCCATGGCATAGCTCCCCTTGGCGCCCTACTTTCTTCCATCGCACGACCTCCTTACTATGTCTTTCCAATTTTCTAGCAGTGTATTTTATAGTCCCATACTTCCTTGCAGCTTCTTGGAGTACTAAGACTATGTTGCCATCATATAGTCATTGCGTAGGGGTGGGATCCCCCTTGTACAACTTCAATTGACTGCCATTGACTCTTCCCGAAAACAATTCCCCTTTCAGCTTTGCGAGCTAGACGGCGCCACCATGTGTAATTTCCCTCACCACATAGGGTCCAAGCCAATGCATTTTAAACTTTCTCGGAAATTTCGTAAACTTGCTACCACATAACAAGACTAAATCATTGACCTTGAAGGTGTGCTGCTTTATATTTCGATCTTGCCATGCCTTTTCGTGCTCTTTTTGCACTTGTTGGTGAAATCGTACCAAGAACCGATCCTCTTCCAACTCCATTAGCTACACGAGGCACTCCTCCATGGTCTTGTGATTAGCCATATCATCTAGTGCTGCAATGCATAGACTCGGCACAATATATTCCATGGGCATCATCTCCTCTTGCCCATAAACCAATCTAAAAGGAGTTTACCCTATCATTTTTTTACACATATTTCTATATGCGCATAGGACTACTGGTATGCGTACATCCTAGTCACTTCGCTTTGCATTGCAAACCTTCGTTAGAACAATATCCAGAATTTTGTTGAAGGTTTCAACCATATCATTAGCTTGAGGATGATAGGGCATACTTTTCTAATGATAGACTTGGAATTATTCAAGAAGCGCAACAATCATTTCATTTAAGAAGTTGGTACCCCTATCACTCATTAATATCCTAGGACAGTCAATTCAGGACAGAATATACTCAAAGATAAAATTTACAGTGGTGGTTGCGCTACAGTCCTTTATAGGCTGCACTTCTGCCCATTGCGTTAAGTATTGATTTTTTTTAATAATATATTGTGCTCCAGCCTTTTTCCCTAGTGGCTAGATCGGACCTACAAAATCAATTTCCCACTTATCAAATGCTTGTAAAGTGGTATGTGGATTCAACGCAATGCATCCCCCCATGATGGTCTCCACTTCCTTTGGAAAGCATCACACATCCTACAATATTCTTTTGTATCCTTATGCACCATTGACCACCAAAGTCCTGCATGCAAGAGCTTCTACATGATCGCCCTTCCTGCATAGTGGCCTCCTTCCACTCCTCCATGTGCTTTTCCTAGGATGCTTGATCATTTAAACTTTGGGACATATTGGCATGGTATCTCATCGCAGTCCATTTTATATAGGTGTCTAGCGATCACAGAAAAATTCACCGCGCAGACCACCAATTCCTCCTTTTGTTGAATAGAATATCCTTCTGGGTTTGTACTAGTTGTTAAAAATTGGATTATGCCATCAAAGTGATTGTCTGCAACACGAACAACAAAGATATGTGCATTAGGCAACCCTTCTTCCAAACTCGTAGGCTTTTCGCCAGATTCAATCTAGGAGAAATGATTAAGACCAACATTTAATCATCTAGGCTTCATAGTTACCTCAAAATCATACTCTTGAAGGAGCAACAACCATCTGCATATCTTCCCCCCCAACAGAGGCTTACTGACCAAGTATTTTAGATTAGAATGGTCTGTATACATCTTAAAGTGCATGACTAATAGATAGCGTTAGAATTTTTGTAGCACATATACCATTGCTATTCCTTCATGCTCTATAGTCGAGTAGTTATTCTCCACTTTAGACAACTTCCTACTCATGAATGTTATAGGATGATCAATATCACCTTCACTTGGTTGGGTTAGCACCGCACCTAGCACAATATAAGAAGCATCCACATGCACATGAAACTCCCTTTTCCAATCAATGAATACTAGAATTTGCGTGAGGACCATTTTTTTCTTCAAAATATCTAAATTGGTCTAACACTCTTCATCCTAGCAAAACATCACATCTTTCTTCAATAGTTTCTCCATTGGCACAGTGATTTGCACATATGTCTTAATAAACTTTCTATAATATCCTGTATGGCCCAGTGTCACACACAGTTCTTTTACATTCTTCAGGGCATCCAAATTGACAATAACTACTATCTTTGTAGGATCTACCATCAATCCCTCCTTGAAAACCACATGACCAAGCAATATTCCATAAGGGACACAGAAAATGCATTTCTTCAAATTCAGGGCTATCTGATGTCTGCGACAAGTATCCAACATAAGGTGCAGACTTGCAACATAAAACTTTACGAACCCAAAAATAGTCCAATCATCAAAGTATACTTCTAAGAACTTATGGATCAATTCCTTAAAAGTTGCAATTACTACTTGTGAGAAGATCGCAAGTGCAGTCTTTAGTCCAAATGTCATTATCGTATATTGAAAACATCCTCGCTTCATTGCGAAGGTGGTCTTGCTGTGATCCTCCAGCGTGATCTTAATATGATGGTACCCTAAGAACCCATAAATGAATGAATAGGCTTCCTTCCCTCCAATATTCTCCAAGAATTCATCTATAAATGTCGTTGGAAATGGGTCATGAACGCACACATCATTGAGCTTCCTCAGATCTATGCATATCCAGAATTCATCATGTTTATTTTTCTCCTGAACTACCATAGGATGTACCAGTCTCATTCCTCCACTAGCTCAATGATCCCTGCTTCAATCATCTTGTCCAACTCTTTGTGCACCTTCTCCTTATACTTTGGATTCAAATATTAGGGTCTTTGGTTTACAAGCTTCACGTCTGGCTTCAATGTAATCTTCATCATGCCAAGATCTCCTACTATCCCCTTTAGATCAATGAACTTGGTGGGAAACAAGTCCTGGTATTCACATAGCAATTCCATGACCTTATCAACTATATCCTCATCCCAATAGTCACCTATATTTGCAAACTTTGGCTATGCATCTGACCAAATGTTTACCTTTCTAGTCTTCAGAGGATCTTCTATGTCAGGGATTGTTGCTCTAGGTCCTTCAACCTTGCACTGTCCCTTAGACTCTGGAATGCTGCTATTTCTAGGATTATTCATCTACGGTCATGTTATAGCATTCCAACGCATGGCAAAATTGCATATTCCATTATGGTTGAACCGAGTCTACGGGTTTCATAGGCATTCTAAAGTTCACAGCCTTAATTTCTTGGAGTGCTTCATCAATACATTCAAAGGCATCCTCAAAGCTGAAGGTTAATAAGAAACTCTCCTTGAGGATATCCCATTTATATGTCCCATGGCGTAGCTTTGTTTCTAGATACCAATTCATTGTAATGGTATCCAAACTGTGAAAAAATATGTGCACCCATTCAGGCTGAGGTTCCTCTCCCCAAACTTTAGTCCATTGCGCTAGATGTTCCCATGGATCATCTTTTCTAGTGTATTTCTTCGTCATATGGTTGTTCGCATACCTGAACCTGAGCTTCATCATTCTCCTATATTCTTTCCAATCAGTGAAGCTATCCTTATGTGTACCCCACCAACGGGTAGGCATAGCTCAGACCGTTAGATCTAGTGCCTGGAATCGATGTGCTTATGGCACCTCCCTTTCAAATTTATCCAAAATCAAATTAACATCATGTAAACCATCATAATGAGGAATATTTCTTACCTCCGTGGATACGCATCGAAGAGATTTGGTCAACATGTTGTAGAGCAATGAAGAGGCTTCATGTAATCTGTTCTACCAATGTTCAAGCTCTTTTGTAGAATTTTAGGTGCAGGAGCTATCTCTATCCCATGTAATTCACCCATCTATTGTAGGATTGATGCTGTCCTCATCATGTGTAGTGATCTTATATATCTTATCCAGATTGTCCTCCTCTTCATAATCATGGACTGGTTCCATGTATCACGCACCTTTAGATGGATCTAAGGGAACAATTAACTAGAGTTCTTTCCTCTCAAATATCATTACGCATTTCTTAAGATTAATGACTGCATCCATATCAAAGGCCCAATCAATGCCTAATAGTGTACGATAAGGATTAATGTATCATCCATTATCTCGATCACTTCAAAATCAGCCAAAGCGCCTGCTCCTCCAATATCCACCATTACCTGATATAGGTACCCTATAGGAATGATTTTCTGTTGATTGGACATGCGAATCTAGATAGGATACCACTATAGTATAGGTCTCCCCATTCTTTCCCATGCTTGTTTAGGGAGTACATTCGCATTTGATCCTAGATCAAGAATTACCTGCTCCATTTCGTACTCTCCGATCTGTGTTGTTAGCCTCATCTCACAACATGTTCATTACTTGATTTTGCCCATTTTTCTTACAATGTGTTATTTTGGAGGAGGCTTGACCTTGGCTACACAATTATCAATTAACACTTGAAGTCCTTCTATCATGTTTCTATCCCATAATAGCTTCATACATGTCTTTAGGAAGGTAGCTAATAGTGAAGGATCTACGTCTTGTGCTTCATTGATTCAGCCAGACTTCTCCTAACTTTCTCAGGTAGAGGCTTCATCGAAGCTATTTTTAGCTTCCATAAATGTTTATTTAGCCTGGTTTCGGTCGAATCCAACTTCCTTCTCCGCAGCCTTGCGTACCCATCCTTTACTTTTCGATTGTTTCCCCTTATCTTCTCCTATGGTGATACCACTGTGCGTTATTACGTTAATGCTAGGATCTTCTTCGCGACGCTCCGTGCTCATCATCTGAATGTTCTACATAAGTCTTTTCATCTTCTTCTCCTACACCTTGGCTATTGGTACCAGGAAATCTACGATAACATGATCAAACTGTCGGTAATACTTGAAGGAGGGATGCATTGGGTTCTGACAGTCGTGCATAAAATGGCCTGCTTCTCCACAATTATAACATATTATTTGGCCGCAACCCCTTCTAGCCCCTCCTCCTCATCCTCTTCCTTAGCCCTGGAATCCTTAGTGCACTATACCTACGCCTTGATCCTGAGGTTGATTTTCCATCTACATTCTATATGTAGGGGTTTGCTCCATCATCAGTTCGTAGCTTTGGAAATTACATTCATCATGCCCAATCGATTTATAGAGAGTACAAAATAATTGTTGTGGTGTTTGCACAAATTTCTGTAGGAGATGATAGTTATTAGTTGTGTGCTTCCCAGCTACTTGACAGACAACACACCATAAGGGTACTCCCATGCTCAATCTAGAGATGTTTTCAAGTTTCAAAGGAACATGACCTCGCCAAATGAGGTAGTTATGACAAATAGGACAATGGTCCTTGTCATGACACTAGCCCTTACACTTCAAGCACCAAAATTCTGCGCGCACCTTAGGATGCACTTCCTTTCCCTTCTTCAGGCTCTGCAATTCCATGTCCAGGCTTGCCAGCTGTGACTAAATATGTTGTACCCCTGTGTTCATATCCTGTGCTGGTGAAGCTTCTAATCTCATAGAGATCCTCCACTGCTTCTGCTTGCATTACTATTTTCTGCTATGACAATGGCACTCTCAAATGTGGTAGGAGCTAAGCAATATACCAATCTCTATGCTAAGCATATGTAATTTTCATATTAGCCTACTGAATTAGACATTTTAATCTTTGATCAAGGTCCGACGCAGACTCATTTACCCTTTGTTGAATCTCCCTGAACTCTATTACAGACTGAGATTGATATTTGGGCTTCTTCAATTCACTATTCAACACTTGTCGGGTCTCTATCATAGTCGAAGTGGGCCTATCTGTGAAAAATTGATGTACCAACTCAACGCTTTCACTAGCTGCGCTTTCTTCATATTAGCATCAGTGAATTGTTAGAGAACCAACTCTTCATGATTCAGGATTTTCCATATGTTGGGATGGATTATCGTGGTGATCCCGACATGGCTCTTCCACCAGGAGAGCAATGGGATGATAGAGGTAAAATTATTTTCAATATTTTCAATTATATATATTTTTTTGTTTTTTAAATCGTCCCAAAACTAATAGTAAAAAGTTTTTAAATGCAGATGTGGGTCCATGGCGACCAACTGCTCTCCAGCCCTATGATCGAAGATAGCCAGCTTCCACAGCACCGGCCCCATAGGACCAATCAGCAGAGACCTTAGCCGAATTGGAGGGCCATCTAGAGCGCTTGACCACAGATATTCCGGAGACCAACATAGATGACATTCCTCTTAGACTTCAGCGCTATGTGATTGGGGTCCCAGGACCTTTTAGGAGGTTC
Source organism: Pinus taeda (assembly GCA_000404065.3). Taxonomy (NCBI): domain Eukaryota; kingdom Viridiplantae; phylum Streptophyta; class Pinopsida; order Pinales; family Pinaceae; genus Pinus; species Pinus taeda. The sequence goes on along the minus strand of APFE031191988.1, from coordinate 39,153 downwards.
CTTTGTAGGGTGGCCCGAGGAGTGGTGTCTTATCGTGATCATCACTAGTGATAGGATGATTGCCTTGTAGACTCATTTTTTGACCTTTTATACTATCATTTTTGTCGATCATAAGGTGTTTTTCAACCTATGATCGAGGACAATGTATATTTTGACACACTCCTATGCTATGCTATATTACTATTATTGGTTATCTTGCAAAACATGTTATGGGATGTTTTTTAATTTACTGTTTGATTTAATGCAAATGTCTATTTAACATTCAAGAAGCAACTGCATCTGCTAATGTATTTAAATATCTTGGAATGTGTTGATATTCAATGTAATCAAATTCTCGTTCCAAGAGATGGACTCTCAAAAGTAATCATAATAACACTGGATTTCTAATGGCATAAACTCTATTAAGCTATAATACAACGAGTTCTGAATCTAAATTAACAATCAAACTCCGAATTCCAAATTAAATGGATTCATATAATATCTCAATCACTACACTGTGTTCTGCAATGTTGTTTGTTGTTTGACCGAGGCTTACCCCATGCATAGATACTAACTCGTCAGAGGGCGAATAAATAACCCAAGCTCCAGAAGAGATGTTCCATGTACTACGACAAGCGCCATCAGCAAAACCGATGTATGTTTGGAGAGGTGTCGACATCTGCAATATCACAAGAAAAATCAAGATAAGCAGGAATAATAATGAAAAGTACTCTCAGAAGTAAATCACGCATTCCTAATCTAAAAGCACACCAAACTTAGAAAGAAACTAGTCTAAAAAATATCCACACTAATCTTTTAAGCATAATATCGCTTTAGACAGAGCCCATTCCTAGGTTTACCTAAAGAGACACCGTCAAAATCTTCTAACTCATTGACCCATTTTGCCAGCTTTCGCTTGATAATATACGAACCATGCCACATGGGTACAAATTTTCCAGCCCCTAGCTTATCATTTGCTTGATCGTAAAGTAAGACTAGGTCTCCTTTCGAAAAATTGCGGGGTGTAACATTCCGATCATACTGAGTTTTAATCCTTTTGGCATGAATTTCGATAGCTAATGCAACATTACGTCAATTCTCATCTAATTGAGCTAAGTATAATAAACATTTTTCCTCTTTGGAAGTGGCTGGTAATAATTGTACGACGATTTGTAATGACGGAATTTCCCATTCAATGGGTAATATTGCATCTAAACCGTAAACCAGTTGAAAGGGAGTAAAACCTGTTCATGTTTTGACTGAGGTTTGGTATGCCCAAAGTGCTGAAAATAACATGTTATGCCAATTCAAGCTATGAATCCCAATTAATCGTCAGATCATGGTGACTAGAACTTTATTGATTGCTTCAACCAGATCATTTGCCTGTGGGTAATATGGAGTGGAACTATCGTGACGCAGGCCACGCTGATCTGTAAGTTTAGTCATCATGATGTTTCAAAAATGACTCCCATGGTCAGTGATAATCACTTGAGGAACAGCGAACCTAGCAATTATATGATTGAAAACAAAAATCGCTGCAGTTTTGCTGTCTGCCGAAAATGTAGGCATCGCCTCGGCCCACTTGGTAAAATAATCTACCGCAAGGATGATATATGCATGCCCCCCGACCGAGTGAGGGTTACATGTAATAAAATCGATACCCCATTTTGTGAATGGACCAACGACAATGATAGGGTGGAGAGGAGCAGGTGGAGCGCACATCTTACGATCAAAAATTTGGCAATTGTGACATTTCTGGACTACAGCGATACATTCTTTGAATAAGGATGGCCAGAAATAGCCATTGTGCAAAATATTTTGGGCTGTGGCATACCCAGACATATTACCACCACACGCTTTAGAGTAACAGTCATTAAGAACCTTTTCAGCCTCATCATGAGTAAGACAACGACGGAAAACATAATCCACCCCACGACGATAAAGAGTATCTCCAATAATAGTGTAAGGTTGGGATTGGAATCATATTTTCCAGCACTGAGATCGTGAAATATCTGGCCGAAAAGATTTTGTCTGGAGATAGACAATGATATCTCCATACCATGGATCAACAGTGCTGATAAGGAACAAGGATTCATCTGCAATGGGTTCTTCTGCCACATGTTCGGTATCAACACGAGAGAAGTCACACATCAATTCCGCAAAAACCAAAGACTTCTTTGACTTGGCCTTCTCAAATTCCAAGTCAAATTCCTACAAGATGACAATCCATTTGGAATACTTGCACACTAGAAATTGTTTAGTCAAAATGTATTGCATAGGGTTACAGTCAGAAATGACCGTGGTTTTGCGTAACAAAATGTAATGACAAAATTTCTGAACAGCTTGTACTACAGCTAAGGCCAGTTTCTCCACATGTGAATATTTTAACTCAGTCGGAGTTAGATTCCGACTAAGATAATAAATCACATGTTCACTTTCGAATTCATCCTATTGAACTAAAACCATCCCAATGGTGGAATGGGAAGCGACGAGGTACAAGAAGTAATCTTGGTTGTAGTTGGGAGGATGCAATAATGGCGCATGGGCCAATGCTTGTTTAAGTGCATCGAAAGATTTGTCAGCTATCTCGTCCCAAAAGAATGGAGTGTTCTGTTTCAACAACCGGGTAAAACCTTTTGTAATCTCGACGTAGTTAGGAATGAAACGACGTAAAAAGTTTGCTTTCCCTTGCAATCTCTGGAGTAGGCGAAGAGTCAAAGGAGGTGGTAACTTGACGATGGCTTCGACCTTCGAAGGATCGACAGAAATTCCAGATTTGGATACAACAAATCCCAGTAAACGACCCGTTTCTATACAGAAAACACACTTGTGCGGATTCACCCTAATCCGATAATGCCTACATCTCATGAAAATTGCTCGTAAATGAGTGAGATGGTCGGCTTTACGTAAAGAATGAGTTGGTAAATCATCGAGATAAGGCTGCACAATGTGCTTGATGTCATGAAACGCATAAGACATGGCCCTTTGAAAAGTTGCTCCGGTATTCTTGAATCCAAAAGGTAACTTGCAATAAGAAAATTTCCCCCATGGACAGATGAATGTCATTTTTGGTTGATCAGCAGGTAGAATGTTAATTTGATTATAACTGGAAAAGCCATCCATAGAGGAGAAAATTTCACTGCCAGCACAATCATCGATAATTTGATCGATATAGGGTGTTGGGTAATTGTCCTTGGGACAAGCACAATTGATATCCCTATAGTCAATACATATTCTTATTGTCCCTTGTTTTTTAGTAACTGGAACAATATTTGATACCCAATCCATCAAAGGAATTGGATAAATGAAATCTGCTTTAAGTAATTTCTTAACTTCTGCTTTGATGGCAGCAGCTTTTCATGGGTGTATCTGACACAAACGTTGCTCGACGGGTTTAGCATCCGGGTAAGTTTTGATCTCATGAACAATGATTGAAGGATCAATTCCTGGCATTTCCTCATAGGACCAGGCAAACACGTCATGGAATTCTTGAAATAGGGCTTTATATGTTTTGACTTCAGTGTCCATACAAGAAGCACCTATGTGAATGTTTTCAACAATCTCAGGTTTGACTGAAATTTTGATAGGAATCGTTCGAGAAATATTGGCTAAATTTTGTTCAGAATCAGGATGTTTCAATGGATTTTGTGGTTATTTGACATATTCAGCAGTAAAAATAGATGAAAAATCATTTTCAAAATGATCAATATCAGGTAAAAACGAAGATCAATGATGAAGACCTTCCCATGGTAACGCATCAACAGACAACAGTTCCCGAATTTGTTCATCAGTGTGAACGGCTTCAGAAAAGGTTGTTGAATCTGAGGTTGAGATTGAAAGTGATTTTCCATGAATCTCATTCACTAGATCAAGATTGGTTGAACTTGAGTTGGAAAATGATTGTACAACCTGATAAGCAACTTCAAAGGGACTCAAAGGCATGGCATCACCAAAAGAGTCCACCTCGGAATCGAATGGAACGATCCAAGGATTGTCAAGAACAATGGATTTTGATGAAATCATATGAATAGTCACAAAAGGAGACGATACGTTGGGAGGAGGAAATGAAAAATTTCCGAGTAAAACCAAATCTTTAACTAATCCTACCCCAACATCCTTATAAGGGATAGCGGTTTTACCAACATGTTGAATACTCTTAGTAGAGGATGGGTCGGACGAAAAGTAAGTTAACTAATCTATTGTAATGATCTTTCCATTATGTGGAAACTTAATAAGCCAAAAGATAGATGAAACAATAGTAGTCATGGCGTAAGACCAGCTACGACCCAAAAGAAGGTTGTAATCCAGAGGGGCATCAACCACCTCCACATCTAGATTAACAGTTTTTCCTTCTACCCCTATAGGTAAGTCGTGTAAAATGCCATAAGGATGAAACTCTCGGCCATCAAAGGCCTTTAGAATCATCGGGGATTGATTAAGTGTAGGAGAACCAAGGGTTTGCCAACACTGTATCGACATAATACACGTTGAAGCTCCCTCATCAATCATAGTCCTAAAACAAGGTCTGTTTTTGACTAACACTGGAATCTGGAAAGCCATTTGATGAGGTAAACGAGGTGTACTATTTTCTAAATCGAAGACTATGAGGTTTGAGTCCTGAAGATCAACAACTCTTATAGCGACAATAGCATTTTACGCTGTGCTGGACAAGATTGTAGCACATCCAAAGCAGACATTGCTGAAGGGGAAATAGCTAAATCTTCAACAATGTTATAGTTCTGAGCAGCTCTCACATGTGGATTGAAAGCTGACTTTCGAAGTATACCCTTGGTGGGAAGTTTGATTACTAAGTTGGGATTTGGTTTCTCGATCTGTAGCGGATCGGAACCAGATGGAGCTGAGGTTGATGGATTGGAATTAGAAGATTCCACTTCCTTACCACCAATAGGACTCTTACTTCCATAATATTGCGATCGTGTCGCAATCCTTACATGTGACATCATCATTATGGGCTCTTCCGAGGCAATAGAGGAAGAACCTATCATCTTACTATCTTGAGTCGAAAAAGGATCCTTCAAAAAAGCATGTGTTTGCGAACCTTTGACGATTTTCGCAACTTCAGCATGATGTGGACAATCTCTTGTAAAATGCTCTTCATCGTAGATGAGAAAAGGATAGCGAGGTTTACGTTTCTCGTCAATGGATTCAGGTTTATCGGATTTCTCCTTCGAGTTTTGCTTATTCTTCTTCTTGCCTTTCTTCTTACTGTTAGATTTTGATTTGGTCGTAGATGATTCTATGACATGGACATCAGCAGAAATTTTAGTTGAAGACTCTCCATTCGGGGAATCTGGTAAAGCTATAATAGGAGAAGAATTCTTGGAGGATTTCTTCTTACTCTTGGTATTAAGAGTACCAATCATACCATCAACGGCATGAGACCCTGAGGGAGGTGCAGTTATTTGATTTTGTTTCAGAAGGTTGGGGATTTTCTCATGTAAAGTACCTGACTGCGTATAAACTAAGTCAAGGTACTGAGCTTGAGCAATTACTTGCTCTTCGGTAACTACGCTTGCCTTGGCTACATCTTCAGTTATTTTAGGTAATAACGATTTTACAAACCATTCTGCCAAAATTTGTTCTGGGACAAAAATTTCACTAAACGACGTCGACGTCGCCATTCATGAATATGGTCTGAAATATATGTGGACGTCGAATGTTTTAATGAAGTTAATAATTCTATTCCATCGTCATATCGGACTGGCAGCTGAAAATGAGTAAGGAAGGAAGTGGCTAATTGACTAAAATTATAAAAAGAGCCTCATGGAAACTCAATGTACCACTTGGCTGCAAGGGCAATCAAAGTGCGTTGAAAAAGACAAATATGAATTGAATCATCTATAATGAAATTCGATGCACACCAGAGATGGTAAGTCATCACATGATTAGACGAATCTTCTCCTGACTTCCCCGCAAACTTTAGTATATCACTAGGCAACTTATTCGGTATTGGCAGCCAAAACGGAAGATAATTAATGGGATCATTCGTAAGGCACGACAAGTCAGGTAAATCCAAAGTTTCTATAAATGGTAACTAACGGTTCAGATCCCGAAAACCTGGGGTCATAAGACCATCCCCAGGAGGAGGATATCCAGGATAACTTGGTATCGGTTTTGCATTTGGGATACTATATCCTCCTGGAAAACCAGGATTAACCGGACCATACTGGGGTTGTTGAGGTTGTTGATAAGTATACCCAGGGTACGGTTGATACTGATAAGCCGAGTTCTTCACAACAGGACCGAATTGGTACTGTCCCTGGTACAATTGATAAGTAAATTGGGGTTGACTTGTGACAACTGTACTAGGCCCAGGTTGTCCTACAGCCATCGAAACCAGAGTCTGGATTGTAGGTCCGGACTGAGGTAAAGAGGCCTGAGGAGTCGATACAGGAGCAGTAGAAACTAGAGCTGCTGAAACTCCAGAAATAGGTGGAGTGGATTGAACAGAGGTCGTAGTAGTTGCAGCAGATGTTTGGGACGGAGTTTGAGGTGAACTAGGCCCAGACTGATGAGCTACCCTAGGTGTAGAAGTTTGAGTAGTAGGATAGACAGGTTGCTGGGGTGAACCAGAAATTAAAGACTGTCCAGATTGAGATGACAACTGCACACTAGGTTGCGGAAGTCTGTTGATCCCACACCACGTTCATTCCAGGGTATGGACCCATAACAGGTTGAGCATATTGAGGACCAAAACCAGGTTGAGTGTAAGCTTGATAATTATATGGTACATTTCCTGGTCCTTGAACAAATGATTGACCTGAAGGTGGTTGAAAACCTTGAGGTTGGTATTGACCTTGAGGTTGGTACTGACCTTGCAGTTGGTACTGACCTTGAGGCTAGTACTGACCGTGAGGCACATATTGATACTGGGGTTGACCTTGAGGTACATATTGGTATTGGGGTTGACCTTGAGGAAAATACTGTCCCGTAGGGATGTACTGTCCTTGAGGTTTCCCCCCAGGTGGTAATGGACTAACTTGAGGTTGCCCCCAGGTGGTATTTGAGTACCTTGCGGCTGCCCCCAGGCGGTATCAAACTACCTTGAGGTTGCAGATTAGGAGTAGTACCAGACATCATAAGGATCTCTTCGACACTTAACGGTTTAGTTCCGTTATTACCAGGAGATACTACATATTCGATGGGTTGAGGAGATGCTCCTGAAAACGTACCAGATAAAGACTGATACCCATGAGGAACAGAAGGACCACCATGTAAAAAAGTTTCTGGCTTCTAAGAAAACAAGGATGACTATTTCGACATATTCAAAGGAGGATAATAACCTCTGGGTGTTGGATGGAAAGGAAATCGAGGTGGTGAAGACGCGAGACCTGGATTTTCTAAGAAATTGGTCAACGAAGTATACCAAGTGTCACCTCTAATGGGACTATAGAAAATGGATTCATGCTTCCTAAGTTCGATAGATGGTTGATTTTTAGGGATGCTTATACCTTCGTACGGACTTACAATTTCTTCTATGTAAATGAGTCCAAAAGGAAGATTCTCGGTAATGATATTTTCTATCTTGGGTGAACCAAGACCACTAGAAGCAGGAGAAGCAAATCCCGAAGATGGAGTAGCAGCAAGTTCAGTCTCAGGCTTAGAGATTTTAGGTTCTTTGGCTAATGAGCTAGTAGGAGTGATACTACCGGTCACCTCGGAAAATGAAATCAGTTCATAAATATGTTCTGTTGCTTGAACTAGATGATCAGGATGTATGATTAATGAAGGCTCTCTAGCCTCCGTTGACCCAACTCTACTTTCACTAGGTGTGACAAGAGCTCATAGCCCTTCAAGTTGACTTGGTGTAAATTCAGGAGGCTTCCCCCGAAGTCGACGAGATTGTCTCGGTAATTCAGCCACGATTAATTATTTAATTACTTCACACGAAAACAAAGAAAATCTCAAGAAAACCACCTAAAGTCTCTAAAGAACCAAACAAATTGAAGCACACACCTAATAAATCTAGGATATCAAACCACACACAAACAATATCTTTCCGGATTGAAAACACTAGTTGGTGATGAAATCCAACGTCGCAGAATTCAATACAGAACTGGCGGTGGGAACAGTTACCCCGACAACCTGCTAAATGAAACAGACTGGCACAATTTTCTCCAATATAACCATCTCGAGTGAAGATAACCCCCCAGATATTCCAAGTGAGTCTAGTCAATGTCTGCTCCAGGTACAGTGGGATCTTCCCTCCACCATCACCTAGGAAAGAATCGTAAAGATTATGGCCACTGTTAGCTTCCTATACCAATAGGTTTCATTTTTCATGATTGAATGGAGAAATGCCAAATACGTTCATCCTTTTCATGCTGCCAAGGTTCCATATTTTGTAGAATTTCACTATGTACAGGTGGTTGACTCTTGCCACATTTGATGAATAGCCAAACAGTTTAATCCTAGCTGGATCATGTTTGAATTTACTTGTCTTAGAATAGAGAATAAAGGTCTGCACAAACAGTTCAAGCTTGGTAGACAAGTAGTTATAGAGAAGCAAAGGGTCTCAATAGCTTAATCTAAGCCCTGGAAGAGATAAGGGTAGACTTAGATAGGAGGATAGCTAAAAGAAAAGAGAAGAGTCGGGGTTTGCTAGTTCAAATGCACCCAATGAAAATGAAGAGAAAATGTTAGGTATACTAGGTTGGGTAGGCAGTTTTGATGGTATAGAAGTAGGTGTATGAGCAATTTGGTCCTATTGCAACAAGTTTTCATCTCATGAAAAACATAAGGTACCATGGCAAGGTGGCTACAAAACAATTACTAATTCCCCTCCCCCTTTTTTCAAGAAACAATTACTAACATTCCCCCCAAGGACAATGAGATCTGCTCATTGCCTTTACTTCACTTCATTTCATAGAAAAACTAAGTGAAAAGGTGTTTTCACCTAGGAAAAACAAGCCACATTTCTTGTGTAAAAAGTCTTTATTCCATTTTGCCATGTTTCCTAAACTTTATAACTTGGTATCCTTTCATTCCCCCCATGCCTAAGTTTCACTCTATAAACTTAGCCTAATCCATAAAAACCCATTCCACATAGTCACATTAACCTACTACCCCTATTATATAGCTCCTATGTATATTCCCCTCCCTTACTATGTATAAATACACAAAATCCCTAAAAAATCTAATACCCCGACCCTTGGCTAACTATAGCTATATTTTAAATTTTGTTAGGGAGTTATTGGTCCACCCGGGGCCAATAACAACCCTCCACGTGCCCATCAGGACTTGTTTAGCCTCTAGCTAAATAAACAGCCGAAAACCCACATTTTTACCCCCAAAACACATTTAACCCAAAGTCAGAAATACACCGCAAAATATTACAAAATGCAAAAGATTAAAGCGGGTCCCCCGTTGTTAACCTACCGCCACCTTCATTACCCACCAATCGCTTGATCGGCACTGACAGATCCGAAAGTGGTTGGCAATATTGGAAGCCCTAACATGTCGAACTATAGCGTCTGCAGGATGGGTGGTATTTCCACCATACCGAGGATGCATGTCAGGCGCCCGGCATGTTCGGAACCCCCTCCCCCAATACCACTTTCCTCCAAAGTCGGTGTGGGGAATACCACTTACCACCCCACTGCCTCCCTGCTGACGTCACCCAACACATCACATGCCACATCACCTGCCATGTCAGCATCCGTACCCCACTACACGACAAAATGACGTCATGCTGACGTCATCAGAAAAAAGCGCACCGAACCCTCCAAAGTCAAAATTTCAGGTAAAAAAGGGTGAAAACATTCTTTCTACCCATTTGTCTTTGTTTTCTCTATGCAACCGGTGCATGCTAATTTACGTGCAAAATACCATTTTTTCCATATAAGTTCACCACCTAGTAGCTTTGACTCCACAGCTCAGCTCCTCGGCTCACCTAGTCATTTGCAAATCGACCATTCCACCGAGAAAACAGGTACTTACAACAAATTGCTCCCGACCCTGTTTTTATTGGATTTCACTGTAAAATTGCCCACAACACCTATAATTTGAAGAAGAAACACTATGTTGCTACCAAAAATACCCACCATAACCTCTGAGTTTTCAAATTCACCATAAATCCGCACATAGAGCTAAAATTGAGCTCATTCGGCCCTGCAAATTCTCCAAGGAACGCTGAAAACTACCTTTTGTCCACAATTGTCGCCCATTGTGCCAAAGAAGCCCATAAGTTCTGTTTCTCCAGCTAAATTCAATCCACAGAGATAAATTAAAGCCAACAAACCAGTTTCAATGGTGAAAATCCCAGAGAAATCCACAGAGCCATTGTTTTGCCTATTTTTCTTGCACAAATCCAAAATTTCCAATTTTAAAGGCAACAGAGTTTAGCCATGGAAGGTCCAGTAGCCTTGAACATCACTCCTCTTAATGCACCCCACAAGGAATTGGAACATCTACCCTTAGCTAATAAAGACTATCTAATCCAAGACCTAGTAGGCTACCAAAACCATTTGCAAGCAGTCTGTGAGCTCAGAAACAACTACTTAAACCAAAATGATGTCTATGGCATATGGGAATCAAATCTACCCATATACTACCTCCCCTCTAGGAATATATTCCCTGAGATCATTCACCTCTAATGTGAGAACTATGAGCCAACAAACAGGGCAGTTAAGAGTCCATCTGGAACTACACTTTTTCATATTACTCCTGACTCTATAAATCAGATGTTGAACTTCAAACCAACCCACCTCTAGTTTCCTCTTACCATGAAGTTCTTGCTGGATGAAGGTCCCAAACTCTCCAGCTCAGAGATAACCAGAATTGCCCATGTGTTTATGAGCTCCAATCGCCAGCCTAAGGAGCCACCTCCTTTCCACTATGCATCTTTCACTGAAGTGGGTAGATTAGTTGTTGATATGATATCTTTTGTTCTGGCGTTCAACACAATTGAGCATATTGATGAAACCATATTGGTTATGATGTCTATATTTACCCCAGGGAAGCCCCCTGCTGTCAAATACAATTATGCCAAATTTATTGCCAACAATATACATGACCAATTGTTGAGGCTAGACAGGGAGGGAATATTTAAATATTCAACCTATATCTATCATTTGTTCTTATATTACCATCCAAATATTTTCCAATTCCCCATTAGAAAATTGGACCATAAAGGGGAAAGGAGGTCTGTGATTTTTTGGACCCCAATCTTTCATGAAGTCTGCAGCTCTCCCTACTCTTATTGTGAGTTTATTGATTTATTTATATACCCAGTCTCTTCTCTCCTTATGAGAACTCCTCCTCCTAGACTAACATGTGATATGCAAAAGATACTACAGCTCTCCAATAACTATAAAATAGGTGACTGGTAATTTTACCAAAATCACACTATTTTTGAGGATATATGGCTGTGAGCTATGCCCATACAGGCTGCCCAGATATGTGCCAATGAGACTGTTTGCCTTGGAATATTTCAGGCAATTCATCAATTCAGATTTGAGTCACTTCCATAGCACAAAGAAAAAGGCCTGATTGAAACTCAGAGACCAGTTAGGCCCCTATGTTATGAACAAGAAAGAGGGATGGAAGGATGCTGATGAAATATTGGGTCAAACACTCAGACTCAAGAGAAGCTTTTGGTGGGTACCCTATGACCAAAATGGCTTTATCAATGCAAGAAGGGTAAAATATAGGCTGGCACCCTATGAGCATTGCAGCATCCCTGACATATAAAAGTTTGACAACCAAGATGAGTGGGTGGAGGGCACACTAGTTGAAGAGTTTACTGAGGAAGAGAAAATGGAACAAACTATGAAAAATCTGGAAAAAACTCTTGACTTAGATTATTTTGGGCAGGTGTCATTCAAAATACCACATCAAACCGGGGAATGCTGATCAACTACTACAACTTCACAAAAAGTTGCCCATGAAAGGACTACACCAACAACAGGGAAAACAAAGGGCAAGAAGTTAGTAGTTGCAGAGCAAGAAACAATGGAAGAACAACCAACTACCTCAAAAGAACATAGTCAAGGGCAAGCCCCTTCACTACAGGCACAAGCACCAGAAGTACCATCACTACTGACTCCTCTTCGTGAGGAGAGAAGTAAGAAAAGAGACCGAGAAGAGACCACACCTGCAAGTGGGTCAACAGAATAGTAAGAGGCCAAAAGGCACAGGGTAGATCCTCTACCTGAAGAGGACATTGTGGAAGAAATCACTAAAAGCAAAAGAGGAGAGAGGGTCGTCAACCAACAAACTTCCGCTAGCTCTCACAAACAAGAAGGGGAGAGGCAGCATGGAATGAAAGTCTCCTCCTCAAGGTCACAAGCCAAGAAACGATTAGATATCAAACAATCATTTATGGAGATTAAGGCTCAAAATGAGTCATTAAGAATTCAGTTGTATGATCAATTTCTCAAGATGACACCCTCCAAACAACAAAGACTAATGGCAGCTTAAGACATCAAGGAGGAGAAAATGATCTTAAGTCATTTCAAGCCTAAGGTTCAGCAACAATAGTCTGCAGCTAACTACATAAGGACCAATCTAAAGGTCCTTGCCAAAGATATACACCCAATGGACCAAATATAATTGCACAAAAAAACGGGTGAAATGGTCTATGCTACATTGGCAGACAAGGCAATGCTGGCCTAGTAATTAAAAGAGTCATTCAGTAATACATATTATCAATTGGATTTGGAGAAGATCTCTTCTCTATCCAAAGACAACCGAATAAAGACTCTGGAAGAAATAATTATTGAGTTGGGACATGATCCCAAGGATGCCAAGGGCATCAAAACATTGATAAAGAAGAAAGAGGAAGATATTGTTGTCCTTAGAAAGCAATTGAAGCTACCTATCACCATGCATCCACAAACAACAAAACTAGCACAAGAAAAGGCAGAAGAGGATGTAATGGATTTGTTGATGAGAATGAATCAAAGGCTAATGTAGATAGAGCAAGAGTTAGAGAAAGCATTGCAAACTAAGCAGGAAGAGTCGACCTCCCATCCACCTGAAACAGCTCCAAGAATTGTCTCCGCTCACCCCACAGACATAGCAGTGATCCCTCCCACTGAGCCAGCATCAACAACAGCTACAGCAGCTACAGATGCTACAACAGTAGCAACAACAGAGCCAGAGACCAGCATGAGGATGGAAGAAATGATGAAGGCAGTGAAAGAGCTAGAAGCTCAGATGTCAGAGCTCAAAGAGGAAAAAGAAAGATTAGCCAAGGTAGAGGTGAGCTATTACAAGTCAAAAATAACAGTGGCAGAGAAGATGAGAGAGGTGAAGGCCCCGGAAAACAAGGTGAAATCATTGGAAAAGGATCTCACCTTGCATAAACCTCTGGCAGACATTAAAATGATTTTATGGACCAAGATTGGCCAGTCCATTACTGACCAATGGCTATCAGTTCAAACAATCTATGAACAAATTGAATTCATAGGAAGGGCACAAGAGCAAATTCAAAGGGCCAAGGCATCATTGGGAAATATGCCTGAGAAGGCCAATAGGTTGATCCATTTTTTGATTACCCATACTAAAGAACAGCTAGCATCTTTGGAGATCTCGGATAGGACAGGCACCATTTTGACAGTGAAGAAGGTGCTGACAATGAGAAATTTTTTACATACTTTGGAAAGGAAAGTGCCAAGAGATGTAAATGGACATTAATGCCTTCACAGATAAATTCACAATCTTGTAGCAGAGGGCTCTACCCAGTTTACTAACAAGCAATCAAAAAATATTATCACATCAACAGTATGCTCATAGGGTAAACATGTATGTAACAAATCAGATCACTACATCATCCAGCACTTCAGAAGACATAGGATCTCCTAGACAAAGTTTATATGACAAATTGGAAAATTTGTTTTATATAGAACATGAAATAAATCATATTTTTGAAGTCAAGCTTAACTTTTACAGGTATACTGAAGCTGATGAAACACTTGTAAAACTACAAAGACATCAGTTGCCTACAGAACAGTGGTGGTAGAGTATGCTAGAAGTTTTGCCTAGGTAATTTGGATCTTTCTACCTATGTACACTGGGTCAAATAGCAAGACATGTGGCAGATATGAAGGAAGGAGCTCAAGCGAGGATTAGGACACATTAAAGATAAATCAAGAGCAGCTGAAAGGATCAGGACAACAACGCATGAATGCAAATTAAAGACACAACTACCAGCCGAATTGCTGGGTTGAAAAGTCTAAGATATCTTGTCAGTTAAAGTAGCCAGCACAGCCACAATAACTCCTACCTTTATTTCTGCATTTATTTCTCTGACAGAGTAGGTGAAGGAAGTTATTACTTCATATCTTATCCACAAGATATTTTGTAGCACTCTTTTTGTATAAATACCCCCCAAAGGAATGTATTCGGGGTTGGTGATTCTCCTCTTGGACTGCGCTGTAACTCTGATATTTCTTAATACAAAGGCTGTTGAAATGCATTGTTGCTGGACCTTCTGAATGTGGATTTGATGATTCTGGGCTCTGCTACAGAATTCCTGTGTCTTTCTTTGGCTCAATAAGTTATTCTAAACTGTGTTTTTGTGTTTTCTATGTTTGAAAATTTCATATATGTTTCATAATCTTAACAACAGGGAAAACGAATAGCCCATAACTTGTTTAAATACACTTTGTGTTCAATTCCTGTTGTTATTTATGTTTTCTTTAGAATTAGCATAAGCATAAATTCTTAGATGCTTATGTTTCCACTAATTGTTTCATTTTGAAAATTGCCAAGGAATTCTTCACTGCTCCTTGAAATATTCATGCACCTTCCCTCTGCCACCATGATAAAGGATTCTTGACTGCCCTTTACCCCCTGGCTTACATTCCATTAATTTCTAGATTTCACTATTGTTCCAAAACTGATTTTCTTGCTCTGTAGTATTGCCCATCATCACAGAAACACACTCAACAGTTCCTCTTCATAGACTCCATTGCCCAATGGAATAAACTCTTTCAAACTTGCATCCTACCTCTGTTTGAAATCAACATCCAAACAAACTTAAAACAAAACTCTGCACATCATAACTAGCATAAAACTTCAAAAAAAAAAGTTAAATTATAAAGAGAGAGCCCTCTCTAGATGAAATTCGGCTAGAAATTGCACCTAAAAGATTGGTTAGTGGTTACCTCAGTCGTATTCCCTTTTCTCACAAGTTTTGGGGAACAACCTGAGTGATAACATCATTGGCGACTCCACTGGGGAACTAAATGAATGTCTGTTACTACTGTCTAATCTCTAAAGCTACAGATGGACCCTGAAGTCAGCTAGGCAGCCTTTGAAACTGTCTTTGTTATGCAATCACAAGAGTAAATAAAAGCTACTTCAGTCCAACTCCAGTTTAGCTTTAGATTCTAAATAGCTGTCTCAAAGATTTGTTTGGCCATCCTTGTTTCAAACCTACCTGAAGGAAAGCCCAATTCCTCTTACATTTCAGGAGCTTCCTTCAAAGATATTGTCAAAACTTGTATTCTCCAAATATTCCCAGAAAATAACCAAAATATAGTTTAGAAGCTGGCTCCAAAGAAGAAAACTCGGTACACAAGGTCAAACCCAGACCCAAATCCTCTAGCTATTTTTGACAATCCAAATCTGATTGCTAAGAGCCTTAGGAAACCAGAAAACCAAGAGAGTTCTGCTAATTCAAATCTTGAAACACCCTAGTAGAAGCTCATTCAAATTAAGCCTACTACAGCAAAATCTCAAGCCCTTCTTCCTATTGTTGTAGCTTCTTCTAGCTCACATCTATCACTCCAAAATCTCTTTTCCACCCTTCCATCCACAACACTTATTTCAATTGCTATCCCTGTGCTTCCAGTTGTCCCACTTTTTCCTGCTAATATGGCAAATTGATATGCTCCCCTATAGTTACCTGCCAATCTAGGGGCTATGCCATAGGATTACCAGGGAAAAATTACCTATTTTGATGGTACTGGCACTTACACTGCTAAAAAACATACCAAGAGGATGACAAACTATTTTGAAAACTATGAGATTGATGATGATGATGTCAGGATGAAATTTTTTTTCCAGAGCTTAACTAGTGATGTAAGGACATGGTTTAGGTCACTCCCTGCAAACACAATAGCTAATCTAGATGCCCTTTATTAGAATTTCCTAAACAGGTGGGAAAAGAAAAAAGACCCTTTACACATCTTAATAGAATATGAGAACTTGAAGAGAGGCCCACAGGAGAGTGTCCAAGATTATTGTGCCAGATTCAACAATACCTACCTTGCTATTCCAATAAATCTTAGACCACCACCAGACTTAGCATTGATCAAATTTCCTGATGGATTTGACTAAGATATGGCTTACCAGCTCAGGGAGAGAGCTCCTCCTAGCCTTGAAGATATCTAGAGCATAGCTGTGAATGTTGAATCTAATCTGATTTCCAAACGAAATCGAGCCAGGACTGAAAGAAGAACAACTTTCAAAGAGGAACCCTCAGCCTTTGAACAGAAACTTGATGCAATCATTAAAGGCATGGACAGGCTGGGAGATAGAGTGGAAACTATTCAGAGGAAATCTTCATGGGAAAGCCAACCAAACAACAATGCAAGAAATGCAAACTTTAGAAAAAATCAAAACCCTAATGTAGGAAAAGTTGGTCCAGACCAAAACATAAGGCCCCCCTTCCAAGAAAACTATGCAGAAGCTTCCACATATAGTGAACCAATAGAGGACCCCCACATTAACCTAATGGGTCTCAATAGTGGCCAATCAATTTTCCTAAATCAAGAAGATCAATAGGCTCATACTCTTATTCAGTGTCAATTGAAATCAGGGGAATCCTTTGATTTTAAGCAAGGGTGTGAAATAGTTGTGTATGAAGTCCACAAGAAATACAACTTGAGAAGTAGGAGAATAGACATCCCTCATGATCCAAAGCAGAAGACAATCAAGAAACCTACCAAAACTAAACTCAAGGACTCTCATATACCAATAATCCCTAAATCAACTTCCAATCCAAATAGTCCAACTGTTGAAGATGTTTCAGACAAAGATAAATCAAAACATCACCCTACATCTGTTCCTCCACTCAGAGAAATTGTAGAAGAACCTTTGGAAGATGGTGCACAAGTAACTCCAGTTCATCATAACATTCCAGTAAAAGAGGCAGTTGTTGAAAACTTGGTGGAAAAACACAACCTTGCTGCCCAAAATGTCAAAATAAAAACAACAAAACCTTTTAATATGGAGGCTGAAATAAGTAAGTTAAAAGTATCCATCCCATTATCTGAATTGGCTAGGCATGAAGTTTTTAGAGAACAAATCAGCAGATCACTACAAATTTCAGAAAAGAAAGATTCAGTGAACATCCTTGATGATCAACCAGAACTTATATTTGGCCCTAAAGAAAATGGTAAAATAGTAGATGGAGGTGTCCCTCCCTTTTATGTGAGTTTAAACATTCATGACAATGTGCTTCACAATGCAATGTTTGACTCAGGAGCCTCCCATAATCTGATGCCTAAATCTGTTATGGAAAAGTTGGACCTAGATATCACAAGGCCATACAAAGACCTATTTTCCTTTGATTCCACTCAGGTCCAGTGTCTAGGATTAATCAAGGATTTGTGTGTGTCATTAGTCCAATATCCAGCCAAGACAATTCTCATGGATGTGGTGGTAGCTGATATTCCACCCAAGTATGGAATGTTGTTATCTAGATCCTGGGGTGCCAAGCTACAAGGATCTTTGCAACTAGACATGTCTTATGCCACTATCTCAGTCTTTGGCCAGCCTAAGAGGCTATACCGAGAAAATTTGATGAAGTATGTGGTAAGTAGTCAAGAAAAACCCCAAAACTTTCCCATTTATTCTATGCATTCAGACATGGACTCTTTTATCTTATACAACACTGAGATTCAAACCCCGACTGATGTAAAAATTGTGGCTTTAAGTCAGGATGAATTCCTAGACAAAGAATCCACAGTTCAGATTCAAGAAGTCTTGGAAAACAATAAATTCATAATCACACAGAAGGAATCCCATGAGGCTAAAAACCTAACTATGCCTACTGAGAAAATTGAAAAGGCTCCTAAAACCAGTTCAAATCAAGAAAACTTATGTTATCTAGAGTTTGATGGATCTGTTAATAAGCTAGGATCAGGGGCAGGGGTTTGGATACATAATGTGAAGGATGACCATGCTGAGGGACATGCATTTAGATTAAATTTCAGGTGCACTAACAACATGGCCAAATATGAAGCCCTCCTCTTACGGCTGAAAGTGATCAAAAGCCTAGGTGTAGCTCGAATATCAATTATGGGAGATTCTAACCTCATCATTCAACAAATAAAGGGTAACTTCATTACAAATGATCTTAGGCTGAGGTCATATAGAGCTGCTACAATGGAAATTCTCAACACCTTTCTTGAATCCCAATTGACCAAGATTCCAAGGAATCAAAATCTGCATGCCCATAGTCTAGCAACCTTTGCAAGAACTTGCAAATTGCCATTTAAGCCCATTCACCGATTCACTGTTGAAATAAAACATAGACCTGCTGTACCAGATAATGTCAAAAACTGGCAGGTGTTTGAAAATGACACACAAATCAACAATTTCCTGACTTTGAAGGAAGAGTTCTCAAGCACAAAAATAGAAAACCAAATTCTACATCCCACCAAGTTCACTAAAACATATCTACAGGAACTTCATGGAAAAGAAGGTGAGGATGCAATTGCAGCAGAGTGTGAAGTCATTGAGCTGAAGGATAATTTTATACCTACATGGCTCACTCCTTTAGAGGACATTTTTGACTCAAATGACATATCTAGGAAACCTAAAATGCAGCCATTAAACAGAAAAATTGAGGACTGTAATTTAGGAACTACAGAAAAATCCCAAAATTATAAAATTGTCCAAAGCTCTGCCTCCTGACCAAAAACTCAAGTATATTGAACTATTCAAAGAATTTCAAGATATCTTTGCATGGAGTTATGAGGACCTAAAGTCTTATGATACTGCAGTAATCCAACACACAATACCTCTCAAAGAAAACCAAAATCCTTTCAAACAGAAACTTAGGAGGATCAACCCTGTGCTTCTCCCTTTGATTGAGAAAGAAGTTAAGAGAATGTATGAAGCTAGAATTATAGCTCCAATTAGATTCTCAGAATGGGTTTCAAATTTAGTGCCCACTAGAAAGAAGACAGTGGAGATAAGGCTATGTGTTGATTTGAGAAATTTGAACAAAGTCTCTTTAAAGGATAATTACCCTTTACCCAAAATGGATCACATTCTGCAAAGGGTAGTGGGTGCTTCAAGGATATCACTGTTAGATGGATTCTCAGGCTTCAATCAAATCCTAATGCACCCTGATGACTAAGATAAAACTGCTTTCACAACCCCTTGGGGAACGTTCAAATATGTGAAAATGCCTTTTGGACTCAAGAATGCAGGAGCAACTTTTCAAAGAGCCATGGATATTGCTTCTGCTAAAGAGATCCATGACTTTTTAGTCATTTACCTAGATGACCTTACAGCTTTTTCCAAATCAGATCAAGAACACCTAGATCATCTCAGGCAAGTATTCTTAATTTGCATAAAATATGGTATATCACTAAATCCAAAGAAATCATTGTTTGGCCTAGAGGAAGGAAAATTATTAGGCCATATTATCTCTAAAAAAGGCATTAGGATTGATCCAGACAAAATACAAGCTATCTTGCAAGTCCCTCACCCTAGAAACATTAAAGAACTACAAGCCTTTTTAGGGAAGATCAACTTTCTAAGAAGATTCATACCAAATCTAGCTGAGCTAATAAGGTTGCTGAACAACATGCTCAAAAAATACTCCCAGGTTAAGTGGACAATAGAAACTAAGCAAGCCTTTGAAGAAATTAAAAAAGATTTGACTCAAACACCAGTCCTCACAAGCCCCAATTTTGACAAGGTCTTTATCATATTCTCATTTGCATCAGAACATACAATTGATGCTGTCTTGCTTCAAAAACATGACCAGGGATGTGAAAAACCCATAGCCTTCTTCAAAAAATCCCTTCGAGATGCTCCACTCAAATTTCAAATCATGGAGAAACAAGCATATGCACTTGTAAAGGCCATCAAGGACTTTAGAGTTTACATCTTGTACTCTCATGTGATTGCTTATGTGCCCAACATTGTTGTTAAAGACATCCTAACCCAAGAAGGCATCGAAGGCAAAAGGGGCAAATGGATAGCTACCATACTCGAATATGACATTGAAATTAAACCAACAAAACTGATTAAAGGATAAGGACTAGCTAAACTCATGACTGAAACTAACTTTCAAGCCCTTGACATAAATCAACTGGATAATGAGCAGGAGATGGCGACTCTATAGATCAATCAAGCCTTTTTACAATCACCTTGGTATGCTGACATATCTTTTGTATTATTAAACCTACAAGCTCCTCTAGGATTATCCAGAACTAAGAAAATATTTTTGAAAATGAAAGCTTCTGAATTCTGCATTTTAGATCATGCTCTCTTTTGGAAAAACCATGAAGGTGTTTTATTAAATTGTCTAATCAAAGAATAAACTGACAAAGTACTTAAAGAATTTCATGCAGGGGATTGTGGTGGACATTTATACTGGAAATAAACTACTGATAAAATCCTAAGGGATGGATTTTATTGGCCCACCCTATTTACTGATGTGAAAAAATATGTAACTTCTTGCCACAAATGCCAAATTTTGAAGGCAAGAAAAAGTTGTTGCCTCTGCCCCTCAAGCCCATTTCCACTGAAAAACCATTTCAACAATAGGGTTTAGACTTCATTGGGGAAATTCATCCTTCATCCTGTGGCCAACACAAATGGATTTTGACTGCTACAGACTATTTTACCAAGTGGATAGAGGCCATCCCTTGTAGGCAAGCCAATGACTCAGTAATCATGCAATTCCTTGAGACCAACATCTTGTCTAGGTTTGGCTACCCAGAGAGAATTATTACAGACAATGCTACTACCTTTAAGTCTAAGAGAATGATTAATTTCCGTCATAAATACCACATTACCTTGCGCCATTCTACAGCCTATTACCCTCAAGGTAATGGCCTAGCTGAATCCTCCAACAAGAGTTTGATCAACATCATTAAGAAATTCTTGGAGGAGAATAAGAAAAACTGGCATAAAAAGCTTGTGAATGCCCTATGGGCAGACAGATTGACCACGAAGAGATCTATTGGGACCAGTCCCTATCAATTGGTTTATGGAATGGAGGTAGTATTCCCTTCTTCTTTGGGAATCCCAGTGATAAATTTTCTACAAGAGATACAGGCAGCACTTAATGATATTCATAGAAGGTTTAATCAAACTATTCACTTGCAACAGACAAGAGAGGAGGTCTACCACAGAGCTCAAGTTCTACAAGAAAAGCTTAAAAAGATATTTGATAAAAGAACCAAAGCAGAGGATTTTTTCATTGGGGATAAAGTTTTAAAGTGGGATTCCAGAAGAGAAGATAGGGGAAAACATGGAAAATTTGATTTCTTATGGAAAAGACCATTTATCATTCACACTGTACAAGGAAATAACACCTACTTTTTGAAAAGCCTGGATGGTACAGACGCAGATGATGGACCAATCAATGGCAGAATGCTGAAGCATTATTTTGAGCCACTTTGTTAAAGATAGCAGCACTTCAATTTGTACATACTAGAGTTTACTTTCTGCAGTTTATTACAGCAATAGGATAGGGAATAGGCTACAACAAATTTTGAGGAAAAGGACAAGGAATTGTACCACCTTTGGGTATAGCATTTTAAGCCCATCAGAAGAAGCTAAAGAAGCAGACTTGGGAGCTGTGAAAATGATGAGAAATAATCAAACAGAGTACCCAAAACAAAGCTGCCATTTTTTGGAATGAGTGCATGAGAAATACAGGCATTGCAGAAGAGCCCTTTTTTGAACAACAAAGGAGAAATTTCATAATACAACAAAGAACTAAATATAAGGCCATCTGACCTGTTGTTCTTGGATTTTCACTAGGAAAAGCCATCCTCAAGTGGAGCCACTATTAGCTTCCTATACCAATAGGTTTCATTTTTCATGATTGACTGTAGAAATGCCAAATATGTTCATCCTTTTCATGCTGCAAAGGTTCCATATTTTGTAGAATTTCACTATTTATAGGTGGTTGACTCTTGCCACAGTTGATGAATAGCCAGACAGTTTAATCCTGGTTGGATCATGTTTGAATTTACTTGTCTTAGAATAGAGAATAAAGGTCTAAACAAACAGTTCAAGCTTGGTAGACAAGTAGTTATATAGAGAAGCAAAGGGTCTCAACAACTTAATCTGAGCCCTAGAAGAGATAAGGGTAGACTTAGATAGGAGGACAGCTAAAAGAAAAGAGAAGAGTCAGGGTTTGCTAGTTCAAATGCACCCAATGAAAATGAAGAGAAAATGTTAGGTATACTAGGTTGGGTAGGTAGTTTTGATGGTATAGAAGCAGGTGTATGAGCAATTTGGTCCTATTGCAACAAGTTTTCATCTCATGAAAATCATAAGGTACTATGGCAAGGTGGCTACAAAACGAATGGAGCATGACTAATTCCCCTCCCCCTTTCTTTTAAGAAACACTTACTAACATTCCCCCCAAGGACAATGAGATCTGCTCATTGCCTTTAATTCACTTCATTTCATAGAAAAATTAAGTGAAAAGGTGTTTTCACCTAGGCAAAGCAAGTCACATTTCTTGTGTAAAAAGTCTTTATTCCATTTTGCCAAGTTTCCTAAACTTTATAACTTGGTATCCTTTCATTCTCCCCATGCCTAAGTTTCACTCTATAAACTTAGCCTAATGCATAAAAACCCATTCCACATAGTCATATTAACCTACTAACCCTATTATATAGCTCCTATGTATATTCCCCTCCCTTACTATGTATAAATACACAAAATCCCTAAAAAGTCTAATACCCCGACCCTTGGCTAACTATAGCTATATTTTAATTTTTTTTAGGGATTTATTGGTCCACCCAGGGCCAATAACAACCCTCCATGTGCCCATCGGGACTTGTTTAGCCTCTGGCAAAATAAACAGCCAAAAACCCACTTTTCTACCCCCAAAACCCATCTAACCCAAAGTTGGAAATACACTGCAAAACATTACAAAACGGAAAAAATTAAAGTGGGTCCCCTGCTATTAACTTGCCGCCACCTTCATTACTCGCCAAACGTCTGATCGGCATTGACAGATCCGACGGTGGTCGGCGATATCGCAAGCCCTAACATGTCGAACTATAGCGTCGGGGGGATGGGCAGTATTTCCGCCATACCGAGGACGTGTGTCAGGCGCCCGGTGTGTTCGGAGCCCCCTCCCCCAATACCACTTTCCTCCAAAGGCGGTGTGGGGAATACCACTTACCACCCCACCGCCTCCCTTCTGATGTCACCCAACGTGTCACATGCCATGTCACCTGCCATGTCAGCATCCGTACCCTGCTACACGACAAAACGATGCCATGCTAAGGTCATAAGAAAAAAGCACACCGAACCCGCCAAAGTCAAAATTTCGGGTAAAAAGGGGTGAAAACATTGTTTTTAACCATTTGTCTTTGTTTTCTGTGTGCAACTGGTGCATGCTAATTTACGTGCAAAAGACCATTTTCACCATATAAGTCCGCCACCTAGCAGCTTTGACTACACAGCTCGGCCCCTCGGCTCACCTGGTCACCTGCAAATCGACCATTCCGCTGAGAAAATAGGTATTTACAACAAATTGCTCCCGACCCTATTTTTATTGGATTTCACTGTAAAATTGCCCCCAAAACCTATAACTTGAAGAAGAAACACTGTGTTGCTGCCAAAAATACCCACCATAACCTCTAAGTTGCCATATTCACCATAAATCTGCACAGTGAGCTAAAATTGAGCTCGTTCGGCCCTGCGAATTCTCCAAGGAACCCCAAAAACTACCTTTTATCCACAATTGTCGTCCATTGTGCCAAAGAAGCCCATAAGATCTGTTTCTCTAGCTAAATTCAATCCACATAGCTACATTAAAGCCAACAAACCAATTTCAACAGTGAAAATCCTAGAGAAATCCACAAAGCCATTGTTTTTCCTATTTTGCTTGCACAAAGCCAAAATTTCCAATTTTAAAGGCAATAGAGTTTAGCCATGGAAGTTCCAGTAGCCTTGAACATCACTCCTCTTAATGCACCCCACAAGGAATTGGAACATCTGCCCTTAGCTGATAAAGACTATCTAATCCAAGACCTAGTAGGCTACCAAAACCATCTGCAAGCAATCTATGAGCTCAGAAATAGATACTTAAACCAAAATGATGTCTATGGCATATGGGAATCAAATCTACCCATATACTACCTCCCCTCTGTGAATATATTCCCTAAGATCATTCACCTCTGCTATGAGAACTATGAGCCAACAAGCAGGGCAGTTAAGAGTCCATCTGGAACTACCCTTTTTCATATTACTCCTGACTCTATAAATCAGATGTTGAACTTCAAACCAACCCACCTCTAGTTTCCTCTTACCATGAAGTTCTTGCTGGATGAAGGTCCCAAACTCTCCAGCTCAGAGATAACCAGAATTGCCCATGTGTTTATGAGCTCCGATTGCCAGCCTAAGGAGCCACCTCCTTTCCACTATGCATCTTTCACTGAAGTGGGTAGATTAGTTGTTGATATGATATCTTTTGTTCTGGCGTTCAACACAATTGAGCATATTGATGAAACCATATTGGTTATGATGTCTATATTTACCCCAGGGCAGCCCCCTGCTGTCAAATACAACTATGCCAAATTTATTGCCAACAAGATACAAGACCAATTGTTGAGGCTAGACAGGGAGGGAATCTTCAAATATTCATCCTATATCTATCATTTGTTCTTATATTACCAGCCAGATATCTTCCAATTCCCCATTAGAAAATTGGACCATAAAGGGGAAAGGAGGTCTGTGATTTTTTGGACCCCAATCTTTCATGAAGTCCACAGCTCTCCCTACTATTATTGTGAGTTTATTGATTTGTTTGTATACCCAGTCTCTTCCCTCCTGATGAGAACTCCTCCTCCTAGACTGACATGTGATATGTAAAAGATACTACAGCTCTCCAAAAACTATAAAATAGGTGACTGGTACTTTTAGCAGAATCACACTATTCTGAGGATATATGGTTGTGAGCTATGCCCCTACAGGTTGCCTAGATATGTGCCAATGAGACTGTTTTCCTTGGAATATTTTAGGCAATTCATCAATTCATATCTGAGTCACTTCCATAGCACAAAGAAAAAGGCCCGATTGAAACTCAGAGACCAGTTAGGCCCCTATGTTATGAACAAGAAAGAGGGATGGAAGGATGCTAATGAAATATTGGGTCAAACACTCAGACTCAAGAGAAGTTTTTGGTGGGTACCCTATGACCCAAACGGCTTTATCAATGCAAGAAGGGTAAAATATAGGCTGGCACCCTATGAACATTGTAGCATCCCTGACATAGAAAAGTTTGCCAATCAAGATGAGTGGGTGGAGGGCACACTAGTTGAAGGGTTTACTAAGGAAGAGAAAATGGAACAAACTATGAAAAATCTAGAAAAAACTCTTGACTTAGATTCTTTTGGGTAGGTGTCATTCAAAATAGCACAGCAAACCAGAGAAAGCTCATCAACTACTACAACTTCACAACAAGTTGCCCAGGAAAGGACTACACCAACAACATGGACAAAAAAGGGCAAGGAGTTAGTAGTTGTAGAGCAAGAAACAATGGAAGAACAACCAACTACCTCAAAAGAACACAGTCAAGGGTAAGCCCCTTGAATACAGGCACAAGCACCAGAAGTACCAGCACTGCAGACTCCTCTTCCTGAGGAGAGAAGTAAGAAAAGCGACCGAGAAGAGACCACACCTGCAAGTGGGTCAACATAACAGAAAGAGGCCAAAAGGAAAAGGATAGATCCTCTACTTGAAGAGGACATTGTGGAAGAAATCACTGAAAGCACAAGAGGAGAGAGGGCCATCAGCCAACATACTTCTGCTAGCTCTCACAGACAAGAAGGGGAGAGGCAACATGGAATGGAAGTCTCCTCCTCAAGGTCACAAGCCAAGAAACGATCAGATATCAAACAATCATTTATGGAGATTAAGGCTCAAAATGACTCATTAAGAATTCAGTTGTATGATCAATTTCTCAAGATGACACCCTCCAAACAGCAAAGACTAATGGTAGCTTATGACATCAAGGAGAAGAAAATGATCTTAAGTCATTTCAAGCCCAAGGTTCAGCAACCACAGTCTGCAGCTGACTACATAAGGACCAATATTTAGGTCCTTGCCAAATATATACACCCAATGGACCAAATAGAATTGCAGAAACAAACAGGTGAAATGGTCTATGCTACATTGGCATACAAGCCAATGTTGGCCCACCAATTAAAAGAGTCATTGAGTAATACATCTACTCAATTGGATTTGGAGAAGATCTCTTCTCTAGCCAAAGACAACCGAATAAAGACTCCGGAAGAAATAATTATTGAGTTGGGACATGATCCCAAGGATGCCAAGGGCATCAAAGCATTGATAAAGAAGAAGGAGGAAGATATTACTGCCCTTAGAAAGCAATTGAAGATGCCTGTCACCATGCATCCACAAACAACAGAACTAGCACAAGAAAAGGCAAAAGAGGATGTAATGGATTTGTTGATGAGAATGAATCAAAGGCTAATGCAGATAGAGCAAGAATTAGAGAAAGCATTGCAAGCTAAGTAGGGAGACTCAACCTCCTAGCCACCTGAAACAGCTCCAACAATTGTTTTTTCTCCCCCCACAGACACAACAGCAATCCCTCCCACTGAGCCAACATCAACAATAGCTACAACAGCTACAGATGCTACAGTAGTAGCAACAACAGAGCCAGAGACCAGCATGAGGATGGAAGAAATGATGAAGGCAGTGAAAGAGCTAGAAGCTCAAATGTCAGAGCTCAAAGAGGCAAAAGAAAGATTAGCCAATCTATAGGTGAGCTATGACAAGTCAAAAATAACAGTGGCAGAGAAGACCAGAGAGGTGAAGGCCCTGGAGAACAAAGTGAAATCATTGGAAAAGGATCTCACCTTGCATAAACCTTTGGCATACATTAAAATGATTTTGTGGACCAAGATTGGCCAGTCCATTACTGACCAATGGCTATCGATTCAAACAATCTATGAACAAATTGAATTGATAGGAAGGGCACAAGAGCAAATTCAAAGGGCCAAGGCATCATTGGGAAATATGCCTGAGCAGGCCAATAGGTTGATCCATTTTTTTATTACCCATACTAAAGAACAGCTAGCATATTTGGAGATCTCGGATAGGACAGGCACCATTTTGACAGTGAAGAAGGTGCTGACAATGAGAAATTTTGTACATACTTTGGAAAGGAAGTGCCAAGAGATGCAAATGGACATTAATGCCTTCACAGATAAATTCACAATCTTGTAGCAGAGGGCTCTACCCAGTTTACTAACAAGCAATCAAAAACTATTATCACATCAACAGTATGCTCATAGGGTAAACATGTATGTAACAAGTCAGATCACTGCATCATCCATCACTTCAGAAGACATATGACCTCCTTCCAGACAAAGTTTATATGACAAATTGGAAAATTTGTTTTATATAGAACATGAAATAAATCATCTTTTTGAAGTCAAGCTTAACTTTTACAGGTATACTGAAGCTGATGAAACGCTTGTAAAAGTACAAAGACATCAGTTGCCTACAGAATAGTGGTGGTAGAGTATGCTAGAAGTTTTGCCTAGGTAATTTGGATCTTTCTACCTATGTACACTGGGTCAAATAGCAAGACATGTGGCAGATATGAAGGAAGGAGCTCAAGCGAGGATTAGGACACATTAAAGATAAATCAAGAGTAGGTGAAAGGATCAGGGCAACAATGCATGAATGAAAATTAAAGACACAACTACCAGCCGAATTGCTGGGTTGAAAAGTCTAAGATATCTTGTCAGTTAAAGCAGCCAGCACAGCCACAATAAATCCTACCTTTATTTCTGCATTTATTTCTCTGACAGAGTAGGTGAAGGAAGTTATTACTTCATATCTTATCCACAAGATATTTTGTAGCTCTCTTTTTGTATAAATACCCCCCGAAGGAATGTATTCGGGGTTGGTGATTCTCCTCTTGGACTGCGTTGTAACTCTGATATTTCTTAATACAAAGGCTGTTGAAATGCATTGTTGCTGGACCTTCTGAATGTGGATTTGATGATTCTGGGCTCTGCTACAGAATTCCTGTGTCTTTCTTTGGCTCAATAAGTTATTCTAAACTGTGTTTTTGTGTTTTCTATGTTTGCAAATTTCATATATGTTTCATAATATTAACAACAGGGAAAACGAATAGCCTAGAACTTGTTTAAATACACTTTGTGTTCAATTCCTGTTGTTATTTATGTTTTCTTTAGAATTATCATAAGCAAAAATTCTTAGATGCTTATGTTTCCACTAATTGTTTCATTTTGAAAATTGCCAAGGAATTTTTCACTACTCCTTGAAATATTCATGCACCTTCCCTCTGCCACCATAATAAAGGATTCTTGACTGCCCTTTACCCCCTGGCTTACATTCCATCAATTTCTAGATTTCAGTATTGTTCCAAAACTAATTTTCTTGCTCTGTAGTATTGCCCATCATCACAGAAACACACTCAACAGTTGCTCTTCATAGACTCCATTGCCCAATGGAATAAACTCTTTCAGACTTGCATCCTACCTCTGTTTGAAATCACCATCCAAACAAACTTAAAACAAAACTCTGCACGTCATAACTAGCATAAAACTTCAAAAAACAAAGTTAAATTATAAAGAGAGAGCCCTCTCTGGACGCAATTTGGCTAGAAATTGCACCTAAAAGATTGGTTATTGGTTACCTCAATCGTATTCCCTTTTCTCACAAGTTTTGGGGAACAACCTAAGTGATAACATCATTGGCAACTCCACTGGGGAACTGAATGAATGTCTGTTACTACTGTCTAATCTCTAAAGCTACAGATGGAGCCTGAAGTCAGCTAGGCAGCCTTTGAAACTGTCTTTGTTATGCAATCACAAGAGTAAATAAAAGCTACTTCAGTCCAACTCCAGTTTAGCTTTAGATTCTAAACAATTGTCTCAAAGATTTGTTTGGCCATCCTTGTTTCAAACCTACCTGAAGGAAAGCCCAATTCCTCTTACATTTCAGGAGCTTCCTTCAAAGATATTGTCAAAACTTGTATTCTCCAAATATTCCCAGAAAATAACCAAAATATACTTTAGAAGCTGGCTCCAAAGAAGAAAACTCGGTACACAAGGTCAAACCCAGATCCAAATCCTCTAGCTATTTTTGACAATCCAAATCTGATTGCTAAGAGCCTTAGGAAACCAGAAAACCAAGAGAGTTCTGCTAATTCAAATCTTGAAACACCCTAGTAGAAACCCATTCAAATTAAGCCTACTACAGCAAAATCTCAAGCCCTTCTTCCTATTGTTGTAGCTTCTTCTAGCTCACATCTATCACTCCAAAATCTCTTTTCCACCCTTCCATCCAAAACACTTATTTCAACTGTTATCCCTGTGCTTCCAGTTGTCCCACTTTTTCCTGCTAATATGGCAAATTGATATGCTCCCCTGTAGTTACCTGCCAATCCAGGGGCTATGCCATAGGATTACTAGGGAAAAATTACCTATTTTGATGGTACTAGCACTTACACTGCTCAAAAACATACCAAGAGGATGACAAACTATTTTGAAAACTATGAGATTGATGATGATGATGTCAGGATGAAAATTTTTGTCCAGAGCTTAACTAGTGATGTAAGGACATGGTTTAGGTCACTCCCTGCAAACACAATAGCTAATCCAGATGCCCTTTATCAGACTTTCCTAAACAGGTGGGAAAAGAAAAAAGACCCTTTACACATCTTAATAGAATATGAGAACTTGAAGAGAGGCCCACAGGAGAGTGTCCAAGATTATTGTGCCAGATTCAACAATACCTACCTTGCTATTCCAATAAATCTTAGACCACCACCAGACTTAGCATTGATCAAATTTCCTGGTGGATTTGACTAAGATATGGCTTACCAACTCAGGGAGAGAGCTCCTCCTAGCCTTGAAGATATGCAGAGCATAGCTATGAATGTTGAAGCTAATCTGATTTCCAAACGAAATCGAGCAAGGACTGAAAGAAGAACAACTTTCAAAGAGGAACCCTCTGCCTTTGAACAGAAACTTGATGCAATCATTAAAGGCATGGACAGGCTGGGAGATAGAGTGGAAACTATTCAGAGGAAATCTTCATGGGAAAGACAACCAAACAACAATGCAAGAAATGCAAACTTTAGAAAAAATCAAAACCCTCATGTAGGAAAAGTTGGTCCAGACCAAAACATAAGGCCCCCCTTCCAAGAAAACTATGCAGAAGCTTCCACATCTAGTGAACCAACAGAGGACCCCCACATTAACCTAATGGGTCTCAATAGTGGCCAACCAATTTTCCTAACTCAAGAAGATCAAGAGGCTCATACTCTTATTCAATGTCAAATGAAATAAGGGGAATCCTTTGATTTTAAGCAAGGGTATGAAATAGTTGTGTATGAAGTCCACAAGAAATACAACTTGAGAAGTAGGAGAATAGACATCCCTCATGATCCAAAGCAGAAGACAATCAAGCAACCTACCAAAACTAAACTCAAGGACTCTCATATACCAATAATCCCTAAATCAACTTCCAATCCAAATAGTCCAACTGTTGAAGATGTTTCAGACAAAGATAAATCAAAACATCACCCTACATCCGTTCCTCCACTCAGAGAAATTGTAGAAGAACCTTTGGAAGATGGTGCGCAAGTAACTCCAGTTCATCATAACATTCCAGTAAAAGAGGCAGTTGTTGAAAACTTGGTGGAAAAGCACAACCTTGCTGCCCAAAATGTCAAAATAAAAACAGCAAAACCCTTTAATATGGAGGCTGGAATAAGTAAGTTAAAAGTATCCATCCCATTATCTGAATTGGCTAGGCATGAAGTTTTTAGAGAACAAATCAGCAGATCACTACAAATTTCAGAAAAGAAAGATTCAGTGAACATCCTTGATGATCAACCAGAACTTATATTTGGCCCTGAAGCAAATGGTAAAATAGTAGATGGAGGTGTCCCTCCCTTTTATGTGAGTTTAAACATTCATGAAAATGTGCTTCACAATGCAATGTTTGACTCAGGAACCTCCCATAATCTAATGCCTAAATCTGTTATGGAAAAGTTGGACCTAGATATCACAAGGCCATACAAAGACCTATTTTCCTTTGATTCCACTCAGGTCCAGTGTCTAGGATTAATCAAGGATTTGTGTGTGTCATTAGTCCAATATCCAGCCAAGACAATTCTCATGGATGTGGTGGTAGCTGATATTCTACCCAAGTATGGAATGTTGTTATCTAGATCCTGGGGTGCCAAGCTACAAGGATCTTTGCAACTAGACATGTCTTATGCCACTATCTTAGTCTTTGGCTAGCCTAAGAGGCTATACCAAGAAACTTTGATGAAGTATGTGGTAAGTAGTCAAGAAAAACCCCAAAAATTTCCCATTTATTCTATGCATTCAGACATGGACTCTTTTATCTTATACAACACTAAGATTCAAACCCCGACTCATGTAAAAATTGTGGCTTTAAGTTAGGATGAATTCCTAGACAAAGAATCCACGGTTCAGATTCAAGAAGTCTTGGAAAACAATAAATTGATAGTCACACAGGAGGAATCCCATGAGACTAAAAACCCAACTATGCCTACTGAGCAAATTGAAAAGGCTCCTAAAACCAGTTCAAATCAAGAAAACTTATGGTATCTAGAGTTTGATGGATCTGTTAATAAGCTAGGAGCAGGGGCAGGGGTTTGGATACACAATGTGAAGGATGACCATGCTGAGGGACATGCATTTAGATTAAATTTCAGGTGCACTAACAACATGGCCAAATATGAAGCCCTCCTCTTATGGATGAAAGTGATCAAAAGCCTAGGTGCAGCTCGAATATCAATTATGGGAGATTCTAACCTCATCATTCAACAAATAAAGGGTAAGTTGATTACAAATGATCTTATGCTGAGGTCATATAGAGCTGCTACAATGGAAATTCTCAACACCTTTCTTGAATCCCAATTGACCAAGATTCCAAGGAATCAAAATCTGCATGCCCATAGTCTAGCAACCTTTGCAAGCACTTGCAAATTGCCATTTAAGCCCAATCACCAATTCACTGCTGAAATAAAACATAGACCTGCTGTACCAGATAATGTCAAAAACTGGCAAGTGTTTGAAAATGACACACAAATCAACAATTTCCTGACTTTGAAGGAAGAGTTCTCAAGCACAAAAATGGATACCAACACTATAGAGGAAAGCAATCAAATAGACAAAATTTAAACACGTATCTCTGCTGAAACAGCAAACCAAATTCTACATCCCACCAAGTTCACTAAAACATATTTACAGGAACTTCATGGAAAAGAAGGTGAGGATGCAATTGCAGCAGAGTGTGAAGTCATTGAGCTGAAGGATAATTTTATACCTACAGGGCTCACTCCTTTAGAGGACATTTTTGACTCAAATGACATATCTAGGAAACCTAAAATGCAGCCATTAAACGCAAAAATTGAGGACTGTAATTTAGGAACTGCAGAAAATCCCAAAATTATAAAATTGTCCAAAGCTCTGCCTCCTGACAAAAAACTCAAGTATATTG
Organism: Pinus taeda; assembly: GCA_000404065.3. Lineage (NCBI taxonomy): Eukaryota > Viridiplantae > Streptophyta > Pinopsida > Pinales > Pinaceae > Pinus > Pinus taeda. Next base: position 6,444 of record APFE031191988.1, on the reverse strand, counting down.
AACTATTCAAAGAATTTCAAGATATCTTTGCATGGAGTTATGAGGACCTAAAGTCTTATGATACTGTAGTAATCCAACACACAATACCTCTAAAAGAAAACCAAAAACCTTTCAAACAGAAACTTAGGAGGATCAACCCTATGCTTCTCCCTTTGATTGAGAAAGAAGTTAAGAGAATGTATGAAGCTAGAATTATAGCTCCAATCAAATTCTCAGAATGGGTTTCAAATTTAGTGCCCACTAGAAAGAAGACAGGGGAGATAAGGCTATGTGTTGATTTGAGAAATTTGAACAAAGTCTCTTTTAAGGATAATTACCCTTTACCCAAAATGGATCACATTCTGCAAAGGGTAGTGGGTGCTTCAAGGATATCACCGTTAGATGGATTCTCAGGCTTCAATCAAATCCTAATGCACTCTGATAACCAAGATAAAACTGCTTTTACAACCCCTTGGGGAACGTTCAAATATGTGAAAATGCCTTTTGGACTCAAGAATGCAGGAGCAACTTTTCAAAGAGCCAAGGATATTGCTTCTGCTAAAGAGATCCATGAATTTTTAGTCATTTACCTAGATGACCTTACAACTTTTTCCAAATCAAATCAAGAAAACCTAGATCATCTCAGGCAAGTATTCTTAATTTGCATAAAATATGGTATATCACTAAATCCAAAGAAATCATTGTTTGGCCTAGAAGAAGGAAAATTATTAGGCCATATTATCTCTAAAGAAGGCATTAGGATTGATCCAGACAAAATACAAGCTATCTTGCAAGTCCCTCACCCTAGAAACATTAAAGAACTACAAGCCTTTTTAGGGAAGATCAACTTTCTAAGAAGGTTCATACCAAATATGGCTGAGCTAATAAGGTTTTTGAACAACATGCTCAAAAAAGACTCCAAGGTTAAGTGGACAATAGAAACTAAGCAAGCCTTTGAAGAAATTAAAAAATATTTGACTCAAACACCAGTCCTCACAAGCCCCGATTTTGACAAGGACTTTATCATATTCTCAGCATCAGAACATACAATTGATGCTGTCTTGCTTCAAAAAGATGACCAAGGATGTGAAAAACCCATAGCCTTCTTCAACAAAGCCCTTCGAGATGCTCCACTCAAATATCAAATCATGGAGAAACAAGCATATGCACTTGTAAAGGCCATCAAGGAATTTAGAGTTTACATCTTGTACTCTCATGTGATTGCTTATGTGCCCAACACTGTTGTTAAGGACATCCTAACCCAAGAAGGCATCAAAGGCAAAAGGGGCAAATGGATAGCTACCATACTGGAATATGACATTGAAATTAAACCAACAAAACTGATTAAAGGATAAGGACTAGTTAAACTCATGACTGAAACTAACTTTCAAGCCCTTGACATAAATCAACTGGATAATGAGCAGGAGACGGTGACTCTATAGATCAATCAAGCCTTTTTACAATCACCTTGGTATGCTGACATATCTTTTGTATTATTAAACATGCAAGCTCCTCCAGGATTATCCAGAACTAAGAAAAGATTTTTGAAAATGAAAGCTTCCGAATTCTGCATTTTAGATCATGCTCTCTTTTGGAAAAACCATGAAGGTATTTTATTAAATTGTCTAATCAAAGAATAAACTGAAAAAGTACTTAAAGAATTTCATGCAGGGGATTGTGGTGGACATTTATACTGGAAATCAACTACTCATAAAATCCTAAGGGATGGATTTTATTGGCCCACCGTATTTATTGATGTGAAAAAATATGTAACTTCTTGCCACAAATGCCAAATTTTTGAAGGCAAGAAAAAGTTGTTGCCTCTGCCCCTCAAGCCCATTTCCACTAAAATACCATTTCAACAATGGGGTTTAGACTTCATTGGGGAAATTCATCCTTCATCCTGTGGCCAACACAAATGGATTTTGACTGCTACAGACTATTTTACCAAGTGGATAGAGGCCATCCCTTGTAGGCAAGCCAATGACTCAGTAATCATGTAATTCCTTGAGACCAACATCTTGTCTAGGTTTGGCTGCCCAGAGAGAATTATTACAGACAATGCTACTGCCTTTAAGTCTAAGAGAATGATTAATTTCCGTCATAAATACCACATTACCTTGGGCCATTCTACAACCTATTACCCTCAAGGTAATGGCCTAGCTGAATCCTCCAACAAGAGTTTGATCAACATCATTAAGAAATTCTTGGAGGAGAACAAGAAAAACTGGCATAAAAAGCTTGTGAATGCCCTATGGGCAGACAGATTGACCACCAAGAGATATATTGGGACCAGTCCTTATCAATTGGTTTATGGAATGGAGGTAGTATTCCCTTCTTCTTTAGGAATCCCAGTGATAAATTTTCTACAAGAGATACAGGCATAACTTAATGATATTCATAGAAGGTTTAATCAAACTATTCACTTGCAACAGACAAGAGAGGAGGTCTACCACAGAGCTCAAGTTCTACAAGAAAAGCTTAAAAAGATATTTGATAAAAGAACCAAAGCAGAGGATTTTTTCATTGGGGATAAAGTTTTAAAGTGGGATTCCAGAAGAGAAGATAGGGGAAAACATGGAAAATTTGATTTCTTATGGAAAAGACCATTTATCATTCACACTGTACAAGGAAATAACACCTACTTTTTGAAAAGCCTGGATGGTACAGACGCAGATGATGGACCAATCAATGGCAGAATGCTGAAGCATTATTTTGAGCCACTTTGTTAAAGATAGCAGCACTTCAATTTGTACATACTAGAGTTTACTTTCTACAGTTTATTACAGCAATAGGATAGGGAATAGGCTACAACAAATTTTGAGGAAAAATACAAGGAATTGTACCACCTTCGGGTATAGCATTTTAAGCCCATCAGAAGAAGCTAAAGAAGCAGACTTGGGAGCTGTGAAAATGATGAGAAATAATCAAACAGAGTACCCAAAACAGAGCTGCCATTTTTTGGAATGAGTGCATGAGAAATACAGGCATTGCAGAAGAGCCCTTTTTTGAACAACAAAGGAGAAATTTCATAATACAGCAAAAAACTAAATATAAGGCCATCTGACCTGTTGTTCTTGGATTTTCACTAGGAAAAGCCATCCCCAAGTGGAGCCACTATTAGCTTCCTATACCAATAGGTTTCATTTTTCATGATTGACTGTAGAAATGCCAAATATGTTCATCCTTTTCATGCTGCAAAGGTTCCATATTTTGTAGAATTTCACTATTTATAGGTGGTTGACTCTTGCCACAGTTGATGAATAGCCAGACAGTTTAATCCTGGTTGGATCATGTTTGAATTTACTTGTCTTAGAATAGAGAATAAAGGTCTGCACAAACAGTTCAAGCTTGGTAGACAAGTAGTTATATAGAGAAGCCAAGGGTCTCAACAACTTAATCTGAGCCCTGGAAGAGATAAGGGTAGACTTAGATAGGAGGACAGCTAAAAGAAAAGAGAAGAGTCAGGGTTTGCTAGTTCAAATGCACCCAATGAAAATGAAGAGAATATGTTAGGTATACTAGGTTGGGTAGGCAGTTTTGATGGTATAGAAGCAGGTGTATGAGCAATTTGGTCCTATTGCAACAAGTTTTCATCTCATGAAAATCATAAGTTACTATGGCAAGGTGGCTACAAAACAAATGGAGCATGACTAATTCCCCTCCCCCTTTCTTTTAAGAAACACTTACTAACATTCCCCCCAAGGACAATGAGATCTGCTCATTGCCTTTACTTCACTTCATTTCATAGAAAAATTAAGTGAAAAGGTGTTTTCACCTAGGCAAAACAAGTCACATTTCTTGTGTTAAAAGTCTTTATTCCATTTTGCCAAGTTTCCTAAACTTTATAACTTGGTATCCTTTCATTCTCCCCATGCCTAAGTTTCACTCTATAAACTTAGCCTAATGCATAAAAACCCATTCCACATAGTCATATTAACCTACTAACCCTATTATATAGCTCCTATGTATATTCCCCTCCCTTACTATGTATAAATACACAAAATCCCTAAAAAGTCTAATACCCCGACCCTTGGCTAACTATAGCTATATTTTAATTTTTTTTAGGGATTTATTGGTCCACCCGGGGCCAATAACAACCCTCCATGTGCCCATCGGGACTTGTTTAGCCTCTGGCAAAATAAATAGCCAAAAACCCGCTTTTCTACACCCAAAACCCATCTAACCCAAAGTCGGAAATACACCGCAAAACATTACAAAATGCAAAAAATTAAAGTGGGTCCCCTGCTGTTAACTTGCCGCCACCTTCATTACCCGCCAACCGTCCGATCGGCGCTGACAGATCCGACGGTGGTCGGCGATATCGCAAGCCCTAACATGTCGAACTATAGCGTCCGGGGGATGGGCGGTATTTCCGCCATACCGAGGACGCGTGTCAGGCGCCCGGCGTGTTCGGAGCCCCGTCCCCCAATACCACTTTCCTCCAAAGGCGGTGTGGGGAATACCACTTACCACCCCACCGCCTCCCTTTTGATGTCATCCAACACGTCACATGCCATGTCACCTGCCATGTCAGAATCCGTACCCTGCTACACGACAAAACGATGTCATGCTGACGTCATAAGAAAAAAGCACACCGAACCCGCCAAAGTCAAAATTTCGGGTTAAAAGGGGTGAAAACATTGTTTTTACCCATTTGTCTTTGTTTTCTGTGCACAACTGGTGCATGCTAATTTACGTGCAAAAGACCATTTTCACCATATAAGTCTGCCACCTAGCAGCTTTGACTACACAGCTCGGCCCCTCGGCTCACTTGGTCACCTACAAATCGACCATTCCGCTGAGAAAATAGGTATTTACAACAAATTGCTCCTGACCCTATTTTTATTGGATTTCACTGTAAAATTGCCCCCAGCACCTATAACTTGAAGAAGAAACACTGTGTTGCTGCCAAAAATACCCACCATAACCTCTGAGTTGCCATATTCACCATAAATCCGCACAGTGAGCTAAAATTGAGCTCGTTTGGCCCTGTGAATTCTCCAAGGAACCCCAAAAACTACCTTTTATCCACAATTGTCGTCCATTGTGCCAAAGAAGCCCATAAATTCTATTTCTCTAGCTAAATTCAATCCACATAGCTAAATTAAAGCCAACAAACCAGTTTCAACAGTGAAAATCCTAGAGAAATCCACAAAGCCATTGTTTTGCCTATTTTTCTTGCACAAAGCCAAAATTTCCAATTTTAAAGGCAACAGAGTTTAGCCATGGAAGTTCTAGTAGCCTTGAACATCACTCCTCTTAATGCACCCCACAAGGAATTGGAACATCATCCCTTAGCTGATAAAGACTATCTAATCCAAGACCTAGTAGGCCACCAAAACCATCTGCAAGCAATCTGTGAGCTCAGAAATAGATACTTAAACCAAAATGATGTCTATGGCATATGGGAATCAAATCTACCCATATACTACCTCCCCTCTGTGAATATATTCCCTAAGATCATTCACCTCTGCTATGAGAACTATGAGCCAACAAACAGGGCAGTTAAGAGTCCATCTGGAACTACCCTTTTTCATATTACTCCTGACTCTATAAATCAGATGTTGAACTTCAAACCAACCCACCTCTATTTTCCTCTTACCATGAAGTTCTTGCTGGATGAAGGTCCCACAATCTCCAGCTCAGAGATAACCAGAATTGCCCATGTGTTTATGAGCTCTGATCGCCAGCCTAAGGAGCGACCTCCTTTCCACTATGCATCTTTCACTGAAGTGGGTAGATTAGTTGTTGATATGATATCTTTTGTTCTGGCGTTCAACACAATTGAGCATATTGATGAAACCATATTGGTTATGATGTCTATATTTACCCCAGGGCAGCCCCCTGCTATCAAATACAACTATGCCAAATTTATTGCCAACAAGATACATGACCAATTGTTGAGGCTAGACAAGGAGGGAATCTTCAAATATTCATCCTATATCTATCATTTGTTCTTATATTACCAGCAAGATATCTTCCAATTCCCCATTAGAAAATTGGACCATAAAGGGGAAAGGAGGTCTGTGATTTTTTGGACCCCAATCTTTCATGAAGTCCACAACTCTCCCTACTCTTATTGTGAGTTTATTGATTTGTTTGTATACCCAGTCTCTTCCCTCCTGATGAGAACTCCTCCTCCTAGACTGACATGTGATATGCAAAAGATACTACAGCTCTCCAAAAACTATAAAATAGGTGACTGGTACTTTTAGCAGAATCACACTATTCTGAGGATATATGGTTGTGAGCTATGCCCCTATAGGTTGCCCAGATATGTGCCAATGAGACTGTTTTCCTTGGAATATTTCAGGAAATTCATCAATTCATATCTGAGTCACTTCCATAGCACAAAGAAAAAGGCCTGATTGAAACTCAGAGACCAGTTAGGCCCCTATGTTATGAACAAGAAAGAGGGATGGAAGGATGCTAATGAAATATTGGGTCAAACACTCAGACTCA